>PNEQ01008060.1:10517-28868 GCA_003012365.1 Medauroidea extradentata
CCCCCCCCCCCCCCAAATCGCCCCCTGTCCACTAACTGCATTCACAAATACCTGTAACTGCATAAAATATTGCTAGTTGCATAAAACAATCATGTTGGGTAAGACGGGGTAGTGTCCAAACAGGAGGGACAAGACGGGGTACTACCCCGTCTTACCCCACCCCATCTTACCCCACGTACACCATTTTGAGGTTAAACCTGTATAGCACAGGACCCGTGCATTGAAAATTAAAACTAACTATGATATATAAGCTCAGAGGAATGTACTACGTAACAGCATACATGAGAGTTAACCATATCAATCGGTTCTTTTATTTAATGCAATAAATATGTGCAGAAATATTGCAAAATTGTGTTGAAAACGTACATACCTTCAGCAAAACAGGAAACGACGCAAGAAAATGGCCTCGCTGACTGTCGCGGAAGGAGCCCAGAGTCTGCTCATGTAGTTCCACCAACATCTGTCGGATAGCACCACTGGCTGGAGTACAATATGCCATACCCCGTCTTACACCACTACCCCGCCTTGCCCCACCTTCCCCTATATTCAGTTTTTTTTAAGTTATCTTGTTCTTTCATACATTATAGCAATTTTTTAAGGTTCCTAAAATCCTTTCGGCATATTGCTGTTTTCATTATTCCCGAGTTCGTTAATTCTGGGCTCTACTGTAATAAATAATCGGTGACAGAGTAGCAAGTTTAGGACCAGTGTACATTTTTTGTGCTTGCTGAATAATTTAATTTAGGTGTGTGATCTAATAATTAATGATCTTGGTTCTTGTTCTACCGTGATTTGCACGTAAGACCTAGGCCAAGCACATGTGAATTTTAGTTATTTAATTGTGACTTAAAATTGGCTTTTTGAATTTTGCTGTTATGTGATGCTAGTGCTGCCCACACGTGTGGCTTGTGACCAACACATGCTTCGCTCACTCCAGTTGATCGTCAGTGTTCAGTGTTGTCAATTTTGTTAATACCTGATGGAGATTTTGTGCTTATTGCAACTCTGTTTATAACTCTTCTATGCCAGAACCTTTTATTTTATATCACTTCCTCAGACACACAGTTTCTTGTGACATTTTCTGGACAGAAACTAGTGTAACTTAACACATCGCTGCCAGTACAGGCATCCTGACTGTAACACCATGTGGCATTGGGCTGTCTCAAGTTATTCCTGCAGATGATGAGTGTGAAATTCTGTCCATTTCACTCTTTATGCAGAGAAGCTTTTTTTTTATACTATATATTATAGCTTCTGTAACAAGGAAAACTGAGGACACTATAAGCGGTATTAGCATGACGGCACGTGGTAACTGTTAGGCTTCGAAAATGACTAATCTTGAATAGAATTTTTTATGATTCAGTTCATCCAAATGAATCAAATCTGATCTCAATTAGATTCATTCACCAAATATGCACTATTGTGCCCTTGTAATCTGATTTTAGTTCCTACATTACGTAATTTGAATTTAATTAATGTGATCCATGTTATCTTTACAATTAAATGAACTGCAAGCACACATTATCAATGTTTACAATAAATTATAGCCGAAGTGTCATGATTAATGACATACCTTAATTCAGTTGTTTACATATTCAACAATAGATCTCCATTATCAAACACAGACAAAACCATAACCACAACTGACAGATCTTAATGGAAAATAGTAATTGCTTTGTGTTTGCTGTTACGATTAAGTGTTTGAATATTTTTACTCATATAGTACATTACAACAGTAAACACTCAGCAATGTTATTATCAAAATAGGAAATGGCAACTGTGTCAACGTTAACTATGCACAAGACAGCTATCAGTGTAATTGTGCGTTGACAATTGATACTACGTGTGAGATTGCAAGAAATCATAGGCCAGTAGGCGACGTCCAGGAGTATAAACACCTGACTTTTGAGAATTAAAAATGAATTTTGACAACCCAGAAGTAAATGATAGCAAACATGGTCGTGATCTTAATATTGACGGTCATGGAGTGTGACACAAAGACTTATGCAAATAAAATTGTGGTGGCAAATGCAAATACAGCACAATGTTTCTATTTTGAAAAGAATTACAGTACCCCAACAGATAAATAACAATATTAGCATATTTTATTTTTGAAACATTTTCTGTATACCTAAAGAATTTCAGCAAATTTTGTTTGTATTAATAACATTTACCATTTCTATTGACGACAAATCAGCGTAACCTGACCTGAACATCACCTAGCAATGTAAACTGTACAGTACTGTACATAGGTCTACTGTTAAATATAACATGGTTTTGTTACTATTACAAGTAGAAATTGTTACAAAATAAACAAAACAAAAGATCAGATATTTTTCTGCAGGCAAATAAATATCTAACCATGTATTCATTTTAAAGGTGGGGCTTAATGTGAAAATTTATTCGTGAGGTGCACTCACTAGAGAGTGTGCTTTTAATTTCATGACTGTAGGTAGAATTTGTTATCAAATCATTAAAAAATTTTTCAACTGAACATTCTTCAATGATTCAATTTGTTTTAGATTCGGGATTCGTGAATCTTTTAATATATGATTCAAGATTTGATTCGTTCACAAATATGTCATATTTGCAGAACCCAAGTAACTGTTGTATGTATTGTACCTTATTGCAGAGCTAAGTGATAGTCTAAGAATCTTTCTTTTCACGAGTTCTTGAATGTGTGTTAGTGTGAACATGTTCCTTGCTCGAACAGGACGTGAAGAAAATTAGCAGTCAACACCCTCCTGAGGTAGACTAGCAAACACTATACACCCTGAGATCTCATTTCCTGACAGCCTGGCCAGATAGCTGAGCATTACATCAAAATTACATTTATTCTTTCAACCTCGGAGGCAGCACAGTGTCACATAATGTAAATGTTGATTTAGTGCAGTTCTGATTCAGGGTCTTGTATAATTAATTTCATTTGGAAGTCAGGGATGATACCTTATTCTTCCATGTTACCGTCATCCGGGGCAATTCTGACCCCCCAGGGGTAACATTGACTCCTGGGGTCAATTTTTTAAACTTTGATTTTTAAAACGAAAATTAACTCTTAATGAAACAATTTATGTATGGAATGATAGCTTAAATATTCTACTTTCAGATACATATGTCAGTACATTTTAATAAACCTTTCCATTACAACAATCAAAGTTTAAAAAAAATCGAACCGAGGAGTTAATGTTACCCCTGGGGAGTCAGAATTGTCCGGTTGACGGTACAGTTTTTTTCTTTCAATTACATTTCATCTTGAGAGTAACTTCAAATAGGTAATAGAATTGGAATTGAAATTTATGCAATTCAATCAAGAATAAGAGATCAACATTGGTACACCCTTCTGTTTTATTTTCTGAAAGAATTATTAAATAGAATCTTGATTTTATGACTGTCCATGGTTTCTGAGAACACTGTCATAAAATCGCTGTTGCTGTAAATAAAAAATAAATAAAACCACTTTCCTACTATACTCCTCCACCGCTTATCCGGCACGTACGACGGACAATGTATGCCTAATATTTGAATTTGCTGGATAACTGAAGGATAAAATAAACAAAATATAATAATTGTGATAAATACAGTAATTGTACCAAAAAATTTTGTAATACTATACTTTCAGTTCAGGTGCTATTACACTAGTATTAACATACAGTGAAAAACAGTTTTAACACACATAAAAACATCAATGTAAATACTACCTACTAGGTACTAATAAGACTCGGGCGGGTACCTGCGAGTTATCTGTGCGACTGTCAGCTGCTCTCCCTCCCCCCTCCTACCACGCGCATCTTTCTCGTTCTTGGGTGGTCGCTCGACGCTCGCTGAATCATGGACCAGCTGTGACTGGCTGTGCGTAGCAACAGCAATTTCCTTGTTTTTTTATGTCCACTACTGCAGTTACTTAACTGAGTTGTTTTATGATTTTCCATGGATTTATTTGACTGGCTATCGGCGTAAAACTTAACAGAGCTGGTTGTTTTGTATTTTAATGTCATACACTGTGCCATAACACAAACACAGCGATTTCACAGAAGCACCAACGTTGAGATTTTTAAAATGTCAACTTTATCTTTGATAGACACACAATCTTTTTCCATTTTTCACTAGAACCAGAATTCACATTTGTCCTTTTAGTAGACAGACTGCTTCCAATTGCTGCTTCATTACACGAGAGATGTGCAGGTCTTAGCGCGCTGGGATTTGCCTACTCGTCTAAGAGGGCGATTACGTAACTGCACGGCTCTTATCGTTTAGAGGGAGATAGTCGCACCACACTGGCGCTGTACTACTCAGCCACCTGCCTGCCTGCATCACGCCTACCTCCGTGGCACAGTGGGTTGGCGTGCCGGTTCTCTGTACGAAGGGTTGAGGAGTCCCGGACAAGGCATGGATGTTTTTAAGAAGCAATTCCGACTGAAAAGTATATACATGTATTCAAGTATTCATCTCTAATAACCTCGGCTGTTTACAGGGAAAAAAATAAATAATAAAAAAAAAATGGCCAGCAGATGTGTGCCGGATAACTGAATGCCGGATAAGAAGTGGCGGAGTGTATCAACATTTTTTGCAGCTTTTGCTTCCCAGTTAGTCGTAGCGGCACAATCTCTAGTGTGGTTTTGCTATGAGCGGGCAAACATAATTAAAAATAACTTTTAATTGCAAAATTTTTTTATTTTAACTTTTTATATTTATTAATTTAATTTTTTTGAAATTTTTGATGATGCCTTAGAATATTGTTGAAAAATCAGTGCTGTTGTTTGATCCAGGGATTTAAAATCAGAGTTTTACTGTAATTCACATTAAATACATTTTTTTCGTAAATGTAATATGATGTATTTAGTCATATGTAACTCTCCTTGGTTTCTCATACTTTACTGAAGTTACTGGAGGCAAATGCGGTGATGGTTTCTTAATACAGGCCATGACCACTTCACTTTGAAGCATCACTGTTGCATCTTTTATATATTTTTAAGCTCATCTCTCAGTTTTGTAGGGAAGAGCAAAACTTTTTACTTTCTACCCCTTCAGGGCTAGTACCAAGCAGTAGAAACCTATGTTATCGATAAAGGTGCAATAATAATTGTGGCCCCAGCACTTTGAATGAGAGTATGTGCCATGGTTCTTTCATTGTAAAAAGAGTGAACTTTTGTATTCAAACATCCAGTGTTAGTATATTTTCTTTTGTGTATTTTGTTTCTTAAATTTAAACTGCAACATGGCATAAAGTATGCAGGAAATACGATGTTTGTTGCAGAGAAGTAGTGTGTCGGGGTGACCCACTTGCTCTCAGCAGGTAGCCTTGGCCTCTCCCCCCTTCAGGCCATCTTGGCGCTCAATAATGGTACCTAATCCCCAGAAGGGGTATGCCAGTAGCATCATCAGTCTAGGGCTCGGTCTTCCTGTCAAGCCTAGGCACCCCTGTTCCCTCCTTAAGAGTTGTGGCTTGAATAGCCACCGAAGCACACGCCAGCCTCTCCCAAAGGACTGATAGCGTATTTCTGAACGTACCCTATAGTAGTAATCTTAGCCGCCACATGGTGCACTGTTCCAAAAATAGGAACTGGAAGCGGGCAAGACGCGACTCCCTGAATTAGCATACTAATGACCACGTGTACTGTATAACCCAGTCTTGTTACAATTGTAAGTGAACCAGTGTTGTAAATTATTGCCTTGTAAATTTGTGAACCAGTGTCTTGTACAGCTTGTAAAACAGTGCATCTATAGTTTGTGAACCAGTGACTTGTAACTTGTACAATATGTGGAGCAGTGGAACCAGTGAAACAAATTTCTAAGAGTCTTATTGAGCATGTGTCGACTAGTCCTTCCTAGAGCTGCACATTTCACCAGTAGAAGTATTTGATCTCGATGATCGCATCAAAAGTTCACTCAGGAGCACCGCCAATAAAACACAGATGCATCTATTGAGCAGGGAGTAAATCTCTCGCCAGGTAAAGGGTCAGGGGTAGACCTGACCTTAGCTTCTGCATCAGTCTTACGGAGTTAACCAACATACCAGGGCAGTTAAACGCCATCTCACACAATTAAAATTTAGCTAAGTTCTTAGTTATATTCTGCGACATGTACCACCGCTTATAAGTCTGCTGAAGTCACCGGAGAAGTCTGTATTGGTACACCAGTGGGTACAGAAGGTAATTGCAGAGGCAAGTTGAGAACCTCTGCCTCCCGCCTCAACGCCCTCATAGAAGACGAGGAAATTTCTCCGCTAACTGTTTTAACCAAGGTGAGTGGTTTTAAGCCTACCCTGATTTAGATTAAGTGGCCACTCCCCTCTTTCACGCTACCATACCTGCCAACCCTGATTGATGAAAAATAATTAGATTTTGCAGAGGAGATGCACTTATTACCGGCTAATACAAAGGTAGGTAAAAATTTGGATTTATAGGTGCAAGATGGTGCATTTTAAGTCGTTTTCACAGCCAAATATTAAATATTCAGGAAGTAAAATTATGTAATTATTTTTGATTTTAAGTTTAAGCTTAAATCAATACCCCCACCTCCCTTTGCCACTGCTGTTTTGCTAAATTGTACACATCCCAGAAAATTTTACCTACTTTGTTTTAATGTGGGCTCTTTAACAAACTTAAAATTAAGTTACATACAGAATAACTGTACAATAATCAAGGGCTGTGAAAATTATAATAAAGACAAGATCTGATAAGAATGAACATATTCCTTAAAATGTAATCAATGAACACTATAAGTTAGGCATAATATATGTTATATTTTTAAGATGGTAAATCAGACCAAAATAGCTTGAATATTTTACAACTTAATAATTTAAGCATAACTTTATGAAGACTTCGATTGCAGCACCCAAACACATTCAACCTCACTCACAAATGTTTAATTAAAAACTAAGTACATACACATTAATGTTTCTTCAACAATATAAAAAGTAGCAGACTTGGCTTTAAAAAAAATTCTCCAAAATTCTGCTCATTACAATCTTTACGAAGACTTTAATTCACTCACTTTTGTTTAATTAAGACTAGGCCCTATACCTACACTAACTTAAATTGAAGGTGGCAGACTTGACTTTTTTCAAAAAGTCTTCTGGAAAATTCTGCTCATGACACAATCCTTGCTGTGAGGACTTAACTTTAACAACTTTTTCAAGTGTTTGATCAGACATTGATGATCGAAACTGTGTCCTATTTTTCTTCACCTGGCTGAACAGTCTCTCACACTCGGTATTGCTGTGTGGTATAGTTAGAATGGCAAGCATTATTCTGGCCAGTCTATCATGTTTGAAGGAACCATCTGAATTCTTTCTTATCTTTCCTACCAAAGCCCACTTTGTATCCATTCTTTCTTCTTGTGCAATGTGGTCAGGAACTTCTTCAAACTGAAAAGCACAAAACTGTGACTGCAATATGTCCATTTCTTCATCAACAGTGAATCTTTCATTAACAACCAGAATACTGGGGAATTTATCAACAAAATATCTGACACTAGAAAAGGAAGCACTACTCAGTGACTGCATGCACACAACTTCTGAATGTGTTAGAACATCATTCTTGAGTGGAAATTTATGAAGCATATAATCAGTATTTTCAAACTGAGCTGAAAAATACCCTTTTCTGTTCTTCATTTAGTTTTTCATGTGATGTGTATGTTGCATTACCAATTATCAAATCACTGTCACATTTCTGGTTGCTTTTGTTGTGGTAATCAGTTTCCAAAAATAAAGTACATGACTTCACTACAGACGGTTTAACAAATCTGGAAATTAAATTCTTGAACAAATCTAATAGTATTGACTTAAGTTCATGAATGTGAGGCTCACTGGATTGCAACAGTACATTTGGCTTCCCGAAGATAGGGATAGCATGCAAAAGAAACAGGCAAAATGCCTTATTTAGATAAGATGAAAGAAACATAAACAACCTTTCTTCACGAGAGAGAAATTTTGCTGTACTCGTCTGAACATGAGTGTGTTTAGTAGGTTTTCATTTCTTCGAAGTCAAAATTTCAGTTTCAGAACTTCGTTTTTTTGTTGCAGGATTTTTGGGACTCAGTTTTTTTTTCTGCACAAACAGCAGTTTTAAAGTGTCCCTTTCTGTGGTCTATTTCTAGGATAGGCCTTACCTGGTTATCAACTTCTGTAGTTGAAGTTGATGGCTTGCAACTTGTATCTTGAGGAGGCACTATATGTGTAACAGAGGCTGAAGATTTGATCTTGGGTATCCGATAACTCAGAAGTGATGATGCTTTCCTCTGTTTTACAGGCTTGCTTTCATCACTTCAGTATCGTACAATTTTTGGAATTGTTTTAGTTTCTCCTTCCTCTTTTCACTTTTCTCAAGATAGAAAAATGTCAACCAAAAACTCTTCTATTTTAATAGGAAAGCAAGAAGCTGCTTTTTCAAAACATAAATCAATCAAGTGGCATGGGCTTCCGATTACAATTAAACTATTAATTTAGTTTTTCAGTACACCAGCCACTCCATTTTTTTCCCCAACCATAACAGGAGCATTATCAGCACTCAATGCAAACAGTTGGACAGTGGGATCCCCTTATCTTTCAGGTTATGTAGTAGAAGGTTGCCAATATTAACCCCAGTTGAATTGCCTTCCAAAACTGGTAATGCTAACAAACGACTTTCAATTTGCAGTGTTTCCCCATTTTACAAAGTAACAACTATTGGGTACAGCTTGGCATCGCCCTGGTTACTCCCATCTGAAGCAATTGAAAAAGGCCTAGTTTTCAAGTTTTCTATAAGTGCTGCGTGCGACTGCAGTTCCATCTCTCCTAATATGGCTGATGATTTCGTCCTAGTGCAACTGTACCTCTTCACAATATCACTGTCTGGAAACATTTTTCGAAACAGTGGTCCCGCATGGTCGGCACAACTTAGCGGTAGATTGTGTTCCAAAATAAATGCAGTGAAATAACACTCAGCGCGTTTCACACTTGTATCATTTTTCACAGAAAAGTCCAGCTTCCTGTTAGAGTTCACACATTTTACACCATCTTGGTGGTTTTTGGTTTGTACGTGTTAAAATATCACCCCTACCACTGTGTGAAAAAGTAAAGTCGCATCGACAAACAGAACAAAACGCATGCGCTTCGCCTTTTCGAGACGCTATTATTGCCGGAAATTCTTCAGTATACGCCTTGCTGAAATGCGTTTTGTAATACTTTTCTTGCAGAGACATTATTTGAAACACATTACCATCACTGCTTTACAACAAACAAAACAACTTATTCTGCCAGCACTAGCAGTAGGCAAAATCTTTTTCAGCGAACAAAACGGCTAGTCTCCTAGACATAATAAAGAAACACGATTTGTGGCAAATAGCCATAGTTTTAAACAGTTGAACATAACGGGCAAATTACAATGTAAAAATACGCTAAAAACGTAAACAAACAATCCGACATAAACATTTCATAACTTACGACGTTCATCGTTGATCCAATATCTAAAATTCTTGTACAAATCAAATCCAACATATTTTAGCATGCAAAAAGCGTGAGGAATACAGAAGGAGTCGTGAGGGCGTGAGATTAACTCGTAAATCGTGAGGCTCACGCCTAAATCGTGAGGGTTGGCAGGTATGCGCTACCAACAGGAAGGAGCGGTTGGTGCTAGTCCTTCACTTGAGACACCACTCTCTCGAACACTTGGCTCTACCTCCTACCACAGATGACTCCAACTCCTGTTATACTTAGCCGAAGTGTCAAGTCCTGTGGTAAATGTTCCTACACCTTCAGTCAGGCAAGCAATAGGGTAGTAAGATAGGAGTGACAGTGAAAGTGACAGCACAACTCGTTAGTGATTTTTTGGTGATTTCATCTGTTGACTAGATGTTCTGTCCTGCCACCTACCTGCCTGTCATTGCTTGTATGTAACTGTGGTGTGTTGTGGTTGCAGGAGAGAAGCCTATCTTGTATGGAAAACAGAGACTGTGGGGATCTGTTGGCTGGGGGATATTCTCCTTTGTCACTGGTGCTCTCATAGATGAATTCAGTAGAGGAAAACAGAAGAAAGACTATTCATCTATGTTTTATATTTTGCTCATTGTGGTTGGCCTGGACTTCTGTGTCTCTTTCAAACTTAAGGTGAGAAATTTTTCAACATAAATGAAGGCAGCATAATTTCACATCTTATGTACATAAATGTAGTTCCTTATTAAATTTTGAATACCAGTAATGTTTAAAACTAATACAGTCGAGCACAACTGCGACGTAGGCTACTACGACAAGAACGCAACTACAACAGTATTCTCAATCCCCGCCAAAAAAAAATTAAAATTTAAATAATTTTGAAGGAAAAAATGGAAAAAGTTAACATCGTGAGCAGGAAAGATTATTTAAAAAACTGTTTGTTCATTAGAATTCAGCAATAATTAATTGGCAGCCCGGAATTTTCGCAGATGCGAAAGTCTCCTAGAAAATTATAAATTCTCCGGGCGTGCACCTAGGTCTTCGGCGGCGTGGCCGGGCGCATCAGCCCGCTGCTCTGTCGCTTGGACCTAGATCCTGTGTGTGGTTGACAAGAAAAGGCTTGCTCGGATACTTGCACAAAGGAGAGAGTACAATAAGAATACACGTCTCCCTCCCTCCTTCAACCTCCTTGTACATAAAAACAGCCAGCTTGCAACACGTGCCTGGTGGTGGTGTGTGTGTGTGTGTGTGTGTGTGTGTGATTGGGGGGGGGGATTAAAAAGACACTCGTCAGGCGCTTCCAAAAAGCTTCCTCTCAGCTCAAATGACAACACTGCTAATTGGAACAAGAACTACGTGTTCTGACTGAATAACGGCGGACATATGCGGTTTCTTCACTAAGAATAATGGCCGCTGGCTGTGCTATACCTGAGTCACACACACACCACGCGTACAGAAGAAATGCCTCTGGGAGATACTATAGTACTGTCCCTTTCGCTCACACACGCACCCACAGACAAATACTCGTACTTACCTCTGCTTAGCTTGCTGCATCTCATATTTTACTACATAGACTTTCAGCTTTTTGAGATAAGCAATGAGGATGGTGGATGAGAGGACACATTGGCATTACTGTCTCCTTTGTCAATGCGTTTGCTGTTCTGCACCTTCATGTTCATAATTTAAGATGCCTCGACTAGCTGTTTACTCAGCTGCAGTAATCAGCTCATTCACTCTTCGTCGAGGGTACGAAAGAAACAAAGGAGACGGAGAAATCTATTCTGCTAAATATTCATCTGCCTGGCAATTTAAATAAGTGATAGTCATTTATAGAGAATAAAATACCACGTTACTTGCAGGATGTTCACTCTATTTCCAGATTGATTGACGATACAATACAGATACACACACCGGTACAATACCTCGCGGTGGGCCCTCACCATACTCGCTTAAAACGGTAAATAAAGCAAAATAACTACTTCAGTTATTTTAAATTAGGAACCAAAATGTTTTACTTTGCCCTGCCTGATGGCTCAGGTTATCAGAAAAGAAACCATGCTGCTTGCGCGCCGCTGCCTCGCAGCAGCCCTGCCGCACACATCCGCTCGCTTCCACACATACCGAACAAGTAAAAAGCACGTGGCCGAGGTTCAACAGCCTCGCTGGCCCCGGCGGAAGTGCCCTGAGATATTACTACGCCAGCTACCCTTCTACCTACCTAGAGCATTCTTTAACTAACTGGGTTGGCTTTACTATGAGATTTCAATTTACCAATTTTACAACAGCAAACCTCAATATATACATAAAGGCTTAATTTCCTAATTTCCTTTTTGGATACATATGTAGCGCTCGTTTTAAAGTTAACACATTCCTTTCTTTATAGGCTACTACATGTCAGATGACACTATAATACAAAGATTCCTCACCAGAGACCACACTTAATACTAGCTATGAATGCTCTCACCTGTCCTACACTATTTAGCATTAATATTCATTATTTCTATATTGGTTTGGCCCACCGCTCCTTAACAAACAACAAGCTTTAGCTTACAATTAAATATGAATGTCTCTTTGTTTCTCCTTCCGTTGTCACTTATAACTAACATCTGTCCTTATAGATTACTTTGTGGGGATCTCAATGCACTACACACGCGCCAGGCAAGCCGGGCCCCCCCACTTCCAGGCTACTCTGCAGTCCTATGTAAACGAAGCACCTCGCGACTTCATTAGACGTCTGCTAACGCCGAGAATCGCGCATAAATCTGCAGTCGAATTAATGAAATCATGTTTACATTAATGTTAAGGTTAGGCCTAAATATTCTACAGCATAAAAAGAAATCAAATTTTGGAGACTTAAAGGGCGGGCCGGGCCAAGTACCCTTTTACAGAACGAGTCTGTTTGGACAGCTGAAGGGGAAGAAAGAAAAATAAAAACATGTGGGCCATGTAAGAAAACGAGCATGTCTAGGTTTAGCGTTAACGAACTGTCTATCTAAATTTGGTAGCACTTTCATAGGTCAGACATGTTTTTTGTCGGCACACTGCTGGAATAAAATCACAAACTTGTGACCTTGCTCAAATTCAATGCAGACATGTGTGCCTACTTCTGTTACTACTTATTGGCTTCGAACTTAACTTCGAGCCACCACTACATTTTTGCTAGCAAACACACCAGCGTTACCTGTCTAATGGACAAGTGAACAATTACATTCACCTGTCCAAGATAATTTTTACATGTCTCGGGCAAGCGCACAAATTATTCGACGCGTGCCGCAGTGTGAAACGTAATACAGAATTATCATCAGTGCATGCATACGATAGAGCAAGGTGCTAGAATAACCTGCTACACGTTGCACAGTGGCGCATTCTGACAAATCTGTGAAACACTGTGTCTCGTGCTGTCCACCTCCACATTTTTTCGGCTACCTCATGTCGCACCGCAGACGGCCAGCCGCCAAGTACATCACGAAGGATCTAGGTCCGCACATTGTTATGCAACGCCGCCTATACACGCCACTGCACTCATCGCTCACGCTCGCTATTAAAATTTTTTGGAAACTTGGTAACTATATTATAGGCTTGTCAGATATCAAATTCTTCTGAAAAATTATGCCTGTTAAATGAAATCATTATTACTTTCTTGAAAATTGTCTGTTTTACGCTGGTGACTGTTTAATATGAATTTAGATATAAAAAAATTTTAAGGGGTAGAAGTTGGGGAGTTTAGAAACGACAACAAGGCAACTACGACAAGTTTCTCTGAAACCGTGGCTTGTCATAGTAGAGTAGCTCGACTGTAGATTATTCAGTATACATATTTTTGTCCACGAAATTCTGAATTTTTATTGCTAACTCGATTGCAGTAGGATACAGTAGTGAGAACGGGGTTATAACTAGGAATGTACAGGCACTGATAACCGATACTAAGTATTTGTACAGTCGGCGGTATTGGCTGTTGGTTGGTATCAGTATTTTCTTCAGTTTTTACTAATAATTTTACCAATACCTTATATCTAAGGACCCCGAGAAACTGTGATTAAAAATTATGAAGTTTAGTGTTTAAAAATGTTTAAAGCGGTTAAAAAATTCAGTGTTAAAAAATTTAAAGCGGTGTAAAAATGAGCTAAAAGCGATGAAAAAAAATTTTTAGTTCTCTTGGTGTTCCGACCAGCTGTGTCAGCCTGAAGACGGGAATGGATCACAGTTCTCAAAACATTGCATTGTATGTTGTTTTTAACTTGTGTTTTGTGGTTTCTTGTCTTTTGGTTACTGTCCACTGTTTTTTGTCTACTTCCATCTTTTATTATATTGGGAATCTGGTTTTCTTTGTGCCTATCTTTTGTGTCTGGGTGTTGTGTTGTTTTTTTACTGAAATCTATCTTTAGAATTCTTGCTGTATAATATATAAAAAATAAAATTAAAGAATATAATAGTAAAAAATCTGACAATTCCTATGCAATTGCTTTTTTCTGTTTGTTTTGTTTTTTATGTATTTTTTTTTTTTTTCACTTTGTTATTCAACACAAGTTTTTTTCAGCAAAACATGAGCAATGGCATATGTCCACAAACTATTAAATTCTAATTGTAAACTCCCATTGCAACAAATAAACAAAAAAAAATTAATAACAACTTCAGTGCAATACTCTACACTAACTATTTCATGAAAATTAATTTTAGATTTGCTGTAAATTATGGAAAACTATTAACTAAATTTTGAACTCTAAATTTTTGTTATTTTTATGCCTCTTTCACTCGTTTGGAACAGTTTTATTTTGATCAAATTTTGATTTTGTGGAATTACAGTACAGATAGGGAACTCAAATTCTGACCACAGGTATGAGTGTGAAAGCCTCTTTGCTCATGCCAATTGAACTAAGCCAAGGAAAGTGTATAAAATGTTATGTGTAATGAGACTATTTGGGAGAGAATGTTTGATGGAAGTATAGCGATATGTTTTTTGCTATGTTGGAAGTATTTATTTTAAAATTAGCACAATTTTACATGTATGGAATAACACCTAATTTTGAGCATCTTACGGTACTTTTATCAATTTTTTAATAAAAGGGAATTATTAGTATTTGTTGTGTACTGTGTTTTTTTTTATGTATCTCTCTCTCAGTTTGTTTTTTGTAGGCCGTTAGTTTACGTCTCCACACATATTAGTACTAAATAATAATAATACAACAAGTCTCCTATTACCACTACACAGGGAAAAAGTATCATACGAGAAGACTTAGACTTTGTCACGTGCTCTGTCACCACATTTCCACAGTTGTTTAGTTCCTTTTACTTACTGGGACCTTGTATAATGTGTAAGTTGGCAACACAAGTGTGCATGCAGGACAGACAAAGGGCGGTTGGTGCCCAGAGATTGGACGTGTCAAATGGTGGTTACGACTCGCAGAGAAGTGCACTTACATTGTGGTCCATCTGAACAGAATGCCGGGATCTGTACATAAAAGTGGCGATGAGGATTGGCTGATTTTTTCATACGCGAAATTATTGCAGGTGTGATTTCAAGCAATGGCGGCAGTTGGTGTTATGGGAGAGTTTGTGCCGGGTCGGGACACTTGAAAAACTTACAGTGAAAGAATACAGTTTTATTTTATTGAAAATAAAATTGAAGATGACAAGTCAAAGCGCGCTGTGTTTGTCACGGTTTGTGGGGCAGACCTCTATAATCTGGTTGCGACACTGTTAGCTGGAAAGGCTACAGATAAAACGCCCCTAGCAGAAGTGTTCACTAAGCTGTCGGAACATTTTGAACCGAAGTCTAGCGAGATTGTTGAGATATACAAGTTCTTGAAGCATGATCAGTTGGAAGGTGAAACAGTGGTGGTGTATTTGACGAAATTATGGCGTTTAAGCACGCATTGCAACTTACCAAATTTGGAGCGAATGTTGAGATACAGGCTGGTGTGCGGGGTTGGAGATGGACAGTTCAACATGCCTTATTGTCAAAGGATCCACTGAGCTTCAAGGACGCAGTGGATATTGCCATGGCGGCGGAGGCAAAAGACAAAAATATTGCTGACCTACGAGGTAGGCTTACAGGACTAGAGGTAAGTGGTGACGACAGACATTCAGTGCATGCTGTACAGGCAGACGCACTGACTCAAAGATGACCATGGACATGGCAACAGTTATGCAAAATGTAGGCCTGCAGGAGAACTCACAGAAACATCTGTGTTGGCTGTGTTCTCGTATGCATCCAGTAGAAACATGTAGGCACGTAAACACAATTTTGTCTAAACGATGGTCACATAGAGAAAACATGTCTCAAGAAAAAGAAACAAAATGCAGGCACGACCCCACAGAGTAGTGAAGGAAGCAAATCAAACTATGATAGGACTCTCATGCTGTTAGCTGCAGTACTGGATCAAGACAGGGAAAATTATGAAGTAATAGGAATGTACAGTTCATATAGCTTGCAAACACTGAAAAGTAAGTCGCCCTTCGTCGTTGATCTGTTGTTAGATGGTAACAAACATCGCATGCAAATAGATACTGGAGCAAGTTTTTCTGTTATCAGTTGGGAAAAATATATGTATCTGTGGCCTGAGCAACCATCGTTAGACTCTTGTAATATTGCGTTGCGTACTTGGTGCTGTCACGACACCAGTGGTGTCGGACAATAAGAGGGTAGGTTCACTGCCACCAGTCTACCTAGAGCTTATGAAAGCAGGGGGATAGACGCCCCTTAAGGCCTAGAGGGTGGGAAGGCCTCGCCTGAAAGATGTTGTCAGGCGTGCGGTTTATTACTTCGGAAGCGAGAAGGGATCGGACGGGTACCAACCCGGACTTACAGCATGGGCAGTTCAGACACAGTAAATACTTGACGTTTGCATACCTATAGAGCTATTAAAGATAAGTACCTAAAATAAACCGTAAACATGAAGAACCTGTGCTCAAGGTTCTAATTCTACACTACCCCAAAAGAAGTACATACTACCATATTTGTGAATTACAAGGTTTTAAACTTGTACTCGCAGTACGCGCAATAGTAGACCTTGCGAAAACCTTTAACTGTTTTAGTACAATGATTACATCTACAGGTCTCCATTTCCCGGAGCAAGATGGTCTTCGCATATGTATCAGAGACGAACGCTGCCTGTTTACATATAGGACAAGAAACTTTGAGTTTAAGCATGGCAAGCCATTAAAATTCAAAGAAAGAAGAATTCAAACTAATCTTTTATTTCTACGTTTATCAAAAATAACAATTCTTTAACATACAATGAAATTGAACTTCTTTCTGACAACCAAGCTACAATGTTAGTTACAAATATAATAAGAACACTTACATCGTGACATCGTTCCCTCTCGAGCAGCAAGCGCCAATCAGCGACCACGTAGAGTAATCGTAAGAACAAGAGCACAAGCGAGCGAGTCAGCTCGCTGAAGGGGTATATATTCATCAACTGCCCGTGACCTCTGGCCTCCCGATTTACGTCAATGGCACAGGGTTCGATGTTACACCACAGAAAAGCAATTGCTGGACAGTGGCGTGACTATGTTGCTAACTGCTTTGAACTACTTAAATTGAATCACCAGAGAGAGATCGTCATCCGATGAGCCAAAGTTCAGAAATAATGGCATTCACGCGTTGCAAATGTTTACTTGTTTGCTAGCTGCTGGTTTACGTAACCTCTTTCTTACATTACAGCCTTTGGCTGATGAAACATTCTAAACATCTTGCGTGACATGTAGAACTGAACATTAACATAATCCATACAATATAAAATTTATTTTAAACAAAACACAATATGAAATTAATAAAGTACTAGTGCAATGGATTCGGAACAATTATACACAATAAAACAAAATAAATTGAAGTCTTAAAATCTGACTCCTCACAATGTACCCTCCTTTAGGAAACTGATTTCGCCTGAATTCGGCGAATCTGTTTAATTCAGAATTAGGATTTGTGTTACCTTTATACATAACTTACTGAAAACAGTTTATTAATTCATCCTGTATATGAGATCTATTAGCAAAATAAAAATTATAGCATTCAAAATTTTATTTTCGAACTACTAAACTGATAGCAACGCTGACCTTTGGAAGTTATATTCCTGATAAAAACTTCGTATACAAAGTCAATTAACATCGAGTCTACAGGCGAAGGATGACACCCACAGGCGATACAAAGGTCGGGTAAGTATCACAAGCTGGTTCCCAGGCCTAATCGCTAAGTGATAAAGGCGGACTTCGAGTCTCACACAAGACTGACTGCAACTGGCTGAAGTTCCCGTTTACAAATGATAATATTCTGATGGCTCCGGCTCGTTCTATCAAGTAGATCTCAACGATCTGTATTATCATAATTGGGTCAAGCAATGCCTGATTCCTATTTTAAACATCCATCAGATTTTAATGCTTCTCCTGAACAAACCAAACTTACGAATCAAGATATTGTTTACTTATTCCACCTTACAGCTAGGGCCTCTAGGAATCCTTTACTCAAGCCTACCGCCTATCTATTCTTCTACAACTATGCAATCACCTTCTGCAATCAACTCTCTGTTATGCAATGAATGCTAAAATATTCTCTTTAGTAAATAGTACACTTCAATTTATTTCCCCTACATTGATTCGCGTAATTTAATAGTCTGCGTTACTGTTACTTCATACAACATGTAAATACTTTGATGTTATTCTTCATCTTAACAACATTACTTGGTTCACTAAAACAATAGTTATTTCATCAGTATTACATTAACAATCATAATACCATTATCTCATTGCTTGGTTGTCAGTACTTATTCAAATTGTTTACAATTCAACCTTTGAGCTCTTTGAAATTACATTATTTTTACTTTCTTGAAGTTCTTGCTTTACAGAATATAATATTTCTTACTTCCTCTTATTCTACGTTACATAATTACCATCTAAAGATATTTTCACGAAGTCACAACTTCTAACAATGATTAATTAATTCC
>PNEQ01008061.1:0-14501 GCA_003012365.1 Medauroidea extradentata
TCCCGCCGAACAGTTTTTACTATGGGACATTAAGGGCGCCGTCTACCCGCGCGTGAGAGGCTCAAAAGCAACGGAACAGTTAAGGTCGACCTTGAAGCGCGCATCATATGCCGCGTCGCTCAACGATAAAAGCGCTGAAATAGCGTGCAAGCTTCCCGCCGAACTGTTTTTACTATGGGACTTTAAGCGGTGACCATATGATTTTATCTTACGCGACGAAAGGGAAAGAGTCGCTCTACAGGTCTATAATATTCAGAATATCGTGAACATGATTACTCTTACATAAAAATCAGCGTCAAAAGTCCCGATTCGGTCACTTTCACACTCAAAAAAATACTTGTTAGGAACGATAACAGTTAATGGCAAAATTATATACCTGTACTAAGATCCTTAAATGCTTTTCGTAGCCTAACCGCGTGACAACACGTTGAATGGTTTTCGAATGAAATCAGGATTGTTAAAGGTCTGCGCGCCTCTTCACGATTCTAGTAGACGGCGCCCTTAAGCGGTGACCATATAATTTTATTGGTAGAAAGTCTGCAACTAAGTTCAGTTAAGGTGGCAATCTGAGTTTCGCATACATCTGGTTAGTACATTTTGAAGTACGGCAGTCTTAAAAAGCCTGTTTTTAGTCATATTGGAGGGCTTAGAAACAGTGTTTATAATGAGCGTGGTGTCTTAACAATGAGGTTCCGACCTTGTTGGAAGTTTCATTAATTTTCGTGCGTTGGCACTATGGGCACACGTGGAATATTACGAACACGCTGCATCGCATTTGAAGTGTGGGGTATTAAGATGCCTTAAGAGTTAACGGGGCCTTTGTTTTCAATTTTGTATATTATAGTATAGTACAAGCGTGCAGTACTTTCGTTAAATGTGTTATTCAGTGGATCTTTAAGCGATGACCCTGATATTTTATTTGTTTAAAGTATGTGTCAAAGTCTAATGCAGGTTTATATCGGGGTGTTTTACGATTACGGCTGGTAATTTCCTAGAAACGGCGGTATGTAAAAGTCCTTTTTCCACTTTTGAAGAGCTCGGCAATCATATTCTTAATAAGCGGACGGTTTTCTTAAAATGACAGAGCCGTAGTTACAAATATGTCTTGTTTTCATAGATAAACGCATTGTAAACACGTTGAACAGTTACACAAAAAAAAATGCTTGGCGTAACACGCTGTACATTACAGCTTACGCCCAACATCGAACTTAGACTTAAGATGACCTTGTGCATAAACAAATACAAAAACCTTTATGGAAATGTACGTGTTTTGAAAATAAGAACTTAAATTAAGTGTACGCCTGCACTACAGACATCCGTATCGTTTTAAAACGGAATTTTGTAATGGTGGCGCAATACTATATCAAATATCTTCATCGGACAGGACCGGTTTACTCTGGTCTCTCCCGTGGCATCAGAAATGCAAAATGTTTACTGAACATGTTGGCGAAACGTTTTTTGTTAGTATTGCTTGATTTTAATATTTTTACATTGTTTTATAAGAGATAGTAAATTATGTGTAATGCTCTATACGTTAATGTCTCTACAACTACGCATTAAATTTTATAGGTTACTTTGAATGACTCTTCTTATAGCTTTGCGGCTAATCCGTGTGTTGAAACCACCACTGAGTTGCCGAAAATATGATCCCTTGCATGACGTATTGAAGGTATTGATTACCTCCCACAACGGCGTTTATTATTTAGCTAGTTACACTTAGAAGCCCTCACATACAAACACCCGCAAATTCAAACAATTGCGCAAAAACAAGACATTCATCATAAAAGTTCATGTGACAGTAACATGCAGTTTCAAATACGTGTGAAGATCGATAACTTCATTTTTCAACCGAATAATACAAATATCAAATTAATTCGTGCCGTTTATTTCAGCCTGTGGATACATCACACGTTTAGCCAGATCCTAATAAATAAATTCATGAAACTTACGTTTTAAAGTAGGTGCGGACGAAGCTTTCTAAGTATACACACAAAAAATTACAGCGTGAACTCACTGCCAGTAAAATTGTTTTGAAAGGTTTACGTCATTTGCTTGCCGACACAAGCTGTTTTACGAAAGTGGGGCTTTAAATTCGTTTCGAATATAACAGATTGGCACGTATACACAATTACGTGTTACAGGTTTTATTTAACCCTACTTCTGTCTCTCGATATACACCAGACATTCTGAAACTCTAACTGTAATTTAATCAGATTAAATCCTCGTGTCCTTTGACATTGCCAGACTGATAGGTAGTTAAAGCTGTGATATCTAAACATAGAATGTTAATTGATCGATTATGTTCCTGATAATCCCATTGAATAACGCGATTCCTAACAAGTGCCTGGCTAAAAAAAAATTAAAGTAATTAGCCTACTTTTATTCGTGCTACAAAAGGTAAAATGCTATACGGAGAGAAGAGGTGAGGATAAAGCTAAGCTTACTGGACAGTCAGAGTTCGGAAATTTTTGGCAATACAAAATTATATATTAGAATTTCTTAGTAAATAGTATTTTATACAAACGTTTACGTTTGCATTCAGTATTTCTGCTTAGCTTTTCTGACTATGTATAGTCTGTTTATTGTTAACGATTTACTTTTGAAAGCTTCATTTCGTTTCTCTATTCTACTTACAGGGTATCTAATTACCAAAATTACAAATTAACTTCATTTTAATTCGTAATGCTAGCCATGCGTTCGTAAAATTACACTGAAAGACTTTAAAAAAACCTAAAACCAAGTTGTAATGACACAAACTTGTGTTTGTCTAAATCTTAATATTTCATTTTAGTATGCTGTACATCAATATGTATAAGGAAGTTTTTGCTTAAACAACGAGATGTACCAAGCAAATCGTAAAAGAAAATTACAATGTGTATCACAAATATTTTTTAGTGTGGTACAAATATTTCCATTTAAGTTCTCATAGAATGTGTAATGTTTGGCTTAGAATCTCGTCTTAAAGACAACAAAGACCTACAATCCTTAACTCAGTTTTCCAGATGTACTTTTACTGAAACCTATGCACAACCAACCATAGACACAGACTTCATCGCATCAGTGATTTATGGATAAGGCTATTGGTTCGGGAAGCACAGTACATTAACCAATAAGTCACAGGGTTGCAATTTTTTAAATGTTTGTTGCCATCACCGCTAAATATAACTTAACAACGTGTCCTACAAACTAGTGTTGCATGCTGTGTTTCAGAGGGCCGGGCGGTTGGAAGCTGTGTCGAAACAACTTATGGACTAGCTCACGATTCACAAGCCAAACAGCTACGTGATGGGAGTCACACCGATCTACATCATAGAGACCTGTTTCAATTGTGCCTTAACCCTACGAGGCTCAAGTCACATCCCAAGCGTGATGTGACGTCTATTTTTAGACCCCTGTAATTCGGAGAATCCCCGGAGTTTTATTAAGTATATAATCCTGAGTTCACTACTGGATGTGCAAGAAGAAGGTGCTATGCTAGTGAAGAGAGTCTGGCGAAGACGTCTTCCTTATGTCAAAGTCTACTGTGAGGCTACAGGCACATTCCTTCGGAGCAATATTGGGCGGAACAAGAGGACTGCGGCTGCGGGTCGACGGGCAACAGGGAGGAGCGCGATGGGAGTCGAACCGTAGACCTCAAGAGTGAAGACAGTGGGGCACTCGGGGTGCTATACAGCACAGGGTGAGCCATCACCTCTTCGGACTGTTAAGGTTGTACAGTGTCACTATTTGAAGTATTGTTGATTGGATATATTACTGAACTTTTATTGTGGTTTGTAGTCTTTGATTAATGGTAAAAATTATTGTGCTTTAATTGTCAAAGTAAATTAACATTTATGTGGCACATTAGTAATTGTGTGCATAATTAAGGGTATTGTGAAAGTTATAGTCGATTGCTGTTTTGCGTGTTTTTGTGAGCATTCTGAGCTAGTATATCAATAACTTAATTCGTCTCTTATTTCTAATTATAAGACCTGTATCCCAAAGAGCTCAGAATTGCGCACTTGTAAAGTTTTGCTAAACTTGTAACAGTATATTGGAAATAGTTTCAGTGGTTGTAGAAATATGAAAAGCAACCATTCTTTAGTCATTTAACTCGACAGAAATACTTGAAGCTCTGTTCATATATACTTTATGACGATAACAGCTACTGCTATATAACAGAGTTTGATCTAATTAGTTCAAACTGTCCAGTAAACACAGACAATTATAAACACTACCATATCAACCTTTAAAAAAGGCTTACAACCAAGCTAAAACATGCACATAAAAACTTTTATGCACAGCCTGTAGCAGTTGTACTTTTATTTGTGAAAGTCGTTGCGTAATTATATACAAGTTTTATAAGTTCACATATCGAACAATACTGTAGACGATATAAGTTTGATATCTCTTTGTTGCTTGTTACTGATAGTGTCAGAATTTAAAATTAAATTTTCTTAAATCGTATCGTAATACGGCCAACCAATGTAACATATTTAAACTGTCCATAGTTTTACTTCTACTTCCTTATTGCCTCCTTCGTGCCACAGTTGGTAGGAACCAGCCTTTTTAATCAGCTTTGTTACAAAAATGCAATACATTTTCTGTTCTGTTTTTACAAATGATGGAGTTAAGGATTTACGAATTAGTAAATTATATGATTATTCTCTATAACGTAAACTATTTTTTAATTCGGGCGCATTGATTTAAGTATGATTTATTCCAACCTACACAGAAAAGAAATATTTTTAGCAGCTATAAAATACTTTGTGGGTATTTACACTGTAAAATTGATTTTGTGGTCACCACAAAAACATTTTGATGACACCACTACAATATTGTGGCAACCACAACAATATTTTGTGGTTACTACAAAATAGTTTTGCAGGGAAGACTTTTTACAAAATTTTTCATTCAGTGTAGTTACAAATTTGCTATATTTTCAAAATGATTAGTTATACTGTCGCATTATTGTTGAAATATCAAAACACAATACTTATGTGAACCAAATTTCGCTGGAATTGGAAGTTTTGGATCTTAAATATGACTTTTAATAATTATTACTTCATGGAGCGCTGTATAACAAAAAGGCTGCCAAAGAAGTTGCATACTAGTATATATCACACATGTAGTTTTGCATACCAGTGTAAATTGTTTTTAATTCAATGCGTTTGCTCATTAACCGTGACCGTGTTCCCCATTTAAAAAAGAAGTGTCTTAGCCAATTAAATTGTTAACAATCACATTGACTTACGTATTTTAATCCAACTGAATTAAATAATGTTACGTTAGTCTCATAAATAAGAAAGTTTTACTTATAAAGTGCTGTACAGTTCATTTTTATTGCCCAAAGTTATTTGTAGTTTAGTATAGTTGATATATTGCCCCCTTTTTGTCATTCTGTATCGTTAGGAAGGCAAATTATGATTAAATACTTCCCAGGTAGTCATTTTAAAAATATATTTCTCAGCCATTCAAGTGGTATATGTTATCATTGGCTACTTAATATCCTTACAACCAAAATTTTAAAATTTGAGTTAGCCTGTGCTGCAGATTCTAAGGTATGGAGTTAAGCGCTTTATTAACTTAGTTAACACACCATATGAAATAACAGTCCTTTTAAAATACACATAAAAATGCTTTGTATATATTGTGGCGTGTAAAAATACTTGATTTGATGTGTACCGGTTGTATATTCCACTGTGAACTTATATATTAAAATTTCGCCTTTATTTAACTACGCATTCAAAGTTATCGTAAAGTACGGCTATAAAGTCGCATTGTTAAACACGGTACGTATACGGGATTGTATGTAATTTTCTAGTAGTGTGTTCGAAAATTTTACGGGGATACGTACGCTTATACAGGCACGAACGTGATTCCAATGGTTTATCTTCCTTTTGTAAGAACTTTGACAGAGAATAATAGTGTTGCATATAGGAGACAATGAATCATTTTGCAAAGAGGAACCAATACCCTAAAGTGATCTTGTTTCGACACCACTGGCAATGGTACCGTATGGAAGCAGATGAGCACCCTGAATAATTATCCGAAGCACGGCGCTGGCACATGGCTATTTATCGATGTCACTGAACACGAATGTTCAGAATGCAACTTGTTCGTTGTGCGCACTGTAAATGTCACCCACCACGGGTATAACAGGCTGTGCAGCTGCAAACTAACAGCAAGTATTGCAAAGCTGACTCTGTAAAGTACAATATAAAAAATTAGTGTTTACTCTGGGTCTCTTTACATTGTTCCTTATTAAAATATGTAGCACATGCCTCCCTGTTGTAACAAACTACCCTACCAGTGTAAGTTTGATATTTTTGACGGGAACTTCACAATAAGCTCTTGAGCTGTAGTGAGAATGTGATGGGAGCATGCAGCGGTGGAACGCTAGCACCCAAAGAAAACATCCTGGCAACGTCCGCCACGTTTCCAGCAAACGAAATCCGGGCGCTAATTGACTCAAATTCTGATAGAAGTTGTGGGAAGTGAGTGCTCTAGCAACTACGTCATAATTCTCGAGTTGTTCGTCACTTGTTCGCTTGTATTTAGTGCATTCAGTAACAAATATCGATCTTTTTTTTTTTTTTTTCAAAAATAAAAGCGTTCTATTCAAAACGAATTAACTACTCTTGTCGGCAGTACTTATCACGCAATTTCTTGCTTGCTGTCACTCATTTATATATTTCACTTAATTCAGTTACGCCAATAGCGTAAAGGCCACTTAACACATTGTTAACTCATATTGTTATTTCCTGTTAAATACAATATTTAAGCTAACTAGTATTACTTACTAAGGCTAATAAATTAATAGCGAAATAATAACAGTATAAAAACCTACATAAGAATAGGGTACATCTAAGTTATATTACAAAAATATTGGTGCTCGTTTCTTTATATTGATATTAAAACCTTATGACATAATATATTAAATAATTAAATTGATTGTTATTTGTCTCGAGACTAAAAGGAGAGTATTATTTACTGCTGTCATACTTACGGGGGTAACATTTGTAAATATCAAAATTATAAATGAGGAAAGCTCGATTAAATACACATTTTACATCGATACAAAATTAAAGTGTTCGTAATGTAAAATACTTTGTTCGTGAGCACATGAATTATTTCTGGGGGAAAACTTTAACAAAGTATCTGTCTTGATAAATATATTAAAAAAAAAAAAACATCCACATCACATGCATATGTGTGTGTGATTTTCATTGATAAATATTTGACTCAAATGTTATAATTTTCATGAACCACTTAATTAGGTTGGCGGAATCAAGGCTCGCTATAATATTAAAGTTAAATTAATTAGTGAAATATTTCCACGGATTATACATTGGGGAAAGTAAATTTTCACTGTATTCATCTCAGGACAATGCTCACGAAGGCTGAAGACGAACATCATTAGAGTGAGCTATCTCCACTTTATTTCCAAATCGAACTTTGTGTATTTTGAGACGATATGACTACCTGTCACTGCACAGCATCTGTTCAGCAGTTTTGTTATGAAAGAACTAACTTCACTATAGTAAACACGGATATCAGAAGTATCATCTAAAAAAATCTTATGTTAAAATAATATTTGTTTTCTGTGAAATTCAAAATTTGCTTATGCAATTCGTTCATAAAAGAAAGCAACTAAAAATTAAAAATGTACAAACCAAAGAAGTATTTTGGACATACGTCATTGCAGAAAATGGTGTGTCTCAGAAAACGAAAGAATACACACAGACAAACAGAGAAGTAAACAACCGAAAGTACTTTGTTTTTAACTGGCAAACGTAGGTAAAACATAATTAATTCCACAAGGAACTCAGTTAGTGTGTTGCAATAAACCAAACAAGAAAATAAATCAACACAAAGGTGCATCCAGACACCAAAAACAAACAAAAAATAAATACCTGACTCAAATTATTACACGAAAGGAATTCCGTCTGTAAGTTCGAAACAAAAGACAATAAATCACTACAACGACAAACATAAAAAACAGACGAACGACAAAATAGCTGGTTGTAGACGACACAGCAGAAACACAAACACCTTGAGAAAAGCAAACGAATACAGATAACACAGTAACTGTGAACAGGAAACAACAGACGTACACAAACTGCGACATTACGGACATTGCAATCTTTCCCTCGTCTTCAAGCACACACAGTCCGAGGAGCACCTGTAATTATGGGCACTGGAAAACTAATTGCTTTCTTCCTGCGACTCAAGAAATCGCCGAGAATAGTTTTGGTTTACGATGTAGGATTTGCTGTCGCTGGTTACCAAAACAATGAGAAAAATGTATTAACGTTTTCAAAGATCGACTCTTATTTAAATCCATACATGATAGAATTAAGTCGAACTTGTAACACTAAAACACTTCCTTTGCCAAAACAAAATTTGTGTTTAGACATAAATATACAACACTACAAAGGAACTTTGCCGCAAAGAAAATTTTGGCTTAAGGCCTTGTTACGGAGTTTTGCAGTGATTTCGAAAATATTTTGTTAATTGTTACCTAATACTCATATCAAAATTTCGCTGTAAAGTTTTGACACTTATGTGTTATAATTTGTAGCTGAATGTTTTTGTAGAATTATACTGAACGGTTTTTTAGATTTCATTACCCAAAGTACCACGTTTTTCGTCGTGAAAATAAGAAAAAATGAAGGTAATTATTTTTTTGCTGGCGAATGGTACATTATTTTAAAAAACGCGTCCACAGTATTGTGTATCGTATGATTGCACATTGACTCAAATTTTTTCAAAACTTTTGGTTAATAAATATTTGAGTTATTGGCACCAGTCTGAAAAAAACTCGGGAACAAGCCCTTAAACTTACTGTAATATTATTGCAAAATTGTGTTTCTGTTAAGATAGTCTACATAAAATCTTTATGTTAAATCTAGTAGCGGAATTTTTTACGCAAGGATTATGTTGTGAAAATTATGTTTTCTACGAAGAAACTGCAATTATTTTTGAAGAAAACTTTTAAAATAATTATATAAAAACGAGTTTTAAACATTTGCTGTGCGGTACAGCAAGATTTTTCCGCTAGCTAAATTTTTTCACGGCAAAGTTACTTTGAAGAAGTCAATATACAAAACTAAATTTTGTTGTGGTGTCAAAGAAATTGTTTTTAGATTAGGAGAAACGATAAAATTCTGCCGAAAACTCTAAGATTTCGTCAAACAAATGTGATTGTCATATTTGTTCGTTTCAATATAAAACGCTTTGCTTGAATGTGAACAGTACCTGCAGGCTAGCACCAAGCCAGAACCATTCGTGGTAAAACACTGTACTTGCATTCGGATGGAAATTGGCTTGATAATCAATCAGTGAATCATTGTAAGATGTCCATGGTTTTCTGAAATAATGTTCAGACGAATGCACAAATAGGTGTTTTAATCTGTCATAGCCGATTCCTTCTGTCTGAGCCAATGATCCTGTATCTAGTAACATCGTTACTTTTGATAGCTTAAGACATGCCTAGCTGGAACTTCTGATTTTTTATTTATTGTTTAGAAATACGTATTTCAAATGTTTCATAATCCTGCTGCAGTAAAATACATTACTTTGCTGCTAAATCATGAATCTATTATTGCATCTAACGAACATTGATAACACAAGAATATTTTATTTTTAATTGTGATTAAATTCGGCCTTTTAAGAGTCGTCAGGGAATGCGAATGTAAAAATGTGTGACTTGTACGAAAGTAATTTATATAATTTTAAAGTATAATAATTTTTTTTTTTAATTTCAACTAAAATATTATTGTAATATACAAATGAAAACTTCAACTCGTAGCGTGAGACCCCCGTCTTAAACTTAATAAAAAAATACCTTCAGATCAGTAACAATAATTTGCTACGGGAAAATCCTTGGTAAGCTGGACAATATGTAATTTACGACCTGTTTGGTCATGAAATTGGTGAATTCACTAACACATAACTTCAATGCAAAACAGTTAAACTGTCGTAGTTTTCCCCAAACCCAATATAAATAAATTTTAATGGCGCCTATCTAGATAGGCTACGTTTGTGTGTGTGTGTGTGTGTGTGTGTGAGTCATGAGCGGTAAGAGTGCCACTAACCGACGTATGTAATGCATTATCTCCGCGCAAGCTCCTCATATGGCGAGCAATGCTTTACTATTATCCTTTTCCCTATGGGACTTGAAGTGGTGACCACATTAAATGGGCAGCGTAGCTCAAAGTCTAAACGCTTGTTTCTATAGTTATGTTTTTCGAATCCAAATGTTAATTTTCCAATTACGGCAGTCTGTAAAAGCCGTTTTTGGCAGTTTTGAGGGGCCAGAAAATATTGTCTCTAACAAACGTGCCGAATTTTTAAAACTATAGCGACGTAGTTTTAAGTGTGTGTTCTTTTCGTAGATATACATATATAATGTGCGTTAAGTAGGTTCGTCAAAAAGAGAATAATCGTAACTCGCTGCAACGAATTCTAAGGGCAATTAGAGAGACCCCTTAAGCGCATTTTCGCCGTATAGAGCCTAGCTTCTTCTATTACTTGCAGTCTCCGCATGATTGCAGCTGGCCAGATGGATAACGACGAAATTTACGACTGTCATAACCGTCGCCATTGAAAAATGTTTTAACTGTCAAGCTGAGGAAGTAACGGATTACACGTGCGAGTCACACGGCTCCTCGAATGGGCCATTAAGCCCCAATTAGCAGGCAACAAAGCCTCCGCGGCAGACGATAAAGGTCCGGCAGAAGGGGGGAAAGTCATTAGGAGTAGCGTTTGAAAGTGTGTTGGTGTCGCGGGGCTGTGTAATTCACTGTTTGCCGCTCGGGAGTGGGGGAGGGGGGAGGGTAATTGGACGAAAAAGAGAGGGTGAAGGTTTCAGACAAACATGACAAACCGTTGAACACTTCCATTTAGACCACAAGCTAATCCGTAAGACGTAAAATGGACGCACAGCAGTTATAAAACGCATATTTCATTTCATAATACCAAAATTAACACCGGGTTAATTTTGTACATTGCATATTTTCATAATGCAGACAACCCACATACAACAATTTCAATTCATTAAGCTCTTCGCTCCACCAAGTAAAACCAACTACTGACTTTTTCTTAAATAACATCCATACCCTAACAAAATTCTCCATTAACATGTCTATCATATATTGATAAATTCATGTTTCGATTCCAGGCACGAACTTCTGTGGTTCGCGTAGGAGATGGGAGGAAGGTATTTTTCAAAATGACTATCACTCCTTTTTAAGGTAATGAGAGTGAAGAGTCCTAATCTGTATCTTCTCATTCCTCACCCTACAGGATCCGCGGTGGCCGAATGACCATTCGCCTCCCACCAAGGCGATCCGGGTTCAATTTCTTGAATGTCGGTACCAAGATTTTCGTATTGAGAACCGTACCGGATAATGCCGTCGGTCGGCAGGTTTTCTCAGGTATCTCCAGTTTCTCCATCCCCCTCATTCCGGCGTTGCTCCATACCATCCTCACCCTCACCAGCGTTGTAAGACCTCGAGGTTAAGAGGAGTTTTCGCCGGTGTCGAATTTTCACCTTCGACGCTTGGGAACAGCGTAGAGATAAGAGCCAGTGTCCCATACTTGACGAGAAGTATATCGCCTCTATTTTCAGCGCACCAAACTGGCGTGCAAAGATTTCGTTGTAGTCTTTTTCCTACGGGACTTTAAGCGGTGACCACAACACTTTACTTTCTAATAGTATGAAGTAAAGACGAACGCATGCCTCTCGCTTTGAACTTTGCAGGTAATATTTTCGGAGTTATAGCAATCTAAAAAACCCGTTTGCCACTTTGTGAGGCCCGAAAATCATGTTTCTAACAAGCGGGCTGAATATTTGAAAACATAGAAGCGTAGTTTCAAGTGTGTGTTCTTTTCGTAGATAGACATATTATGAATAAGTTAAGCGGTTTCGCGTAAAAAAGAATACGCGTGACACGCTGCAACGCCGTCCATGCGCCAGTCTACCCTACAAACTGAGATTCTGGTACACCTCGCTGCATGAGAAGAAACATGCTTGCACTCTAGTTAAGTAAACAAAATGAATATCAAAATTGCAACGAACATATTCGAAGGTAATTATAATCTGTAAGGGGCCATTCATGTTTCACACTTACGAAATAATTGTTTAATTAATAACTACAGATTAAATTATTTATTTATTGCGAGTTCAGGCTGTTGAATTTCTCCTGAAACTATTGTCAGAAAATGCCAGACGGTAAAAAACGTGGCTTTGAGAAACATGGAGTAGTCTAAAACACCACTCGACCTATAAAACGTGACTAAGATGAACTGATAAGCACACTGTCGCAATTGTAGTCGGTGTTCACGACTAATGTTCCTTGTTGCACCAGGCTAGTTCTTTGCAAACATGTGATAGAGCAGTAGAAAGCAACATTTATCAAGCAATGAAAATTGTTCCTGGAATTTAAAATTTCACTCTATTGGCATCACTAAATATCTGATGATTTCCACTTGTCTTCGCCTATTTAATTTGCTGAAGTTAACACTATTAGAATTGGCAAAACTTACTGACAATCAGCCGTTCTCTTACTCCAATTTGGAATTTTGATCAAAGGTACCAAAAACAGAACTAATTAGCGCGAAACGTTTTCCGCAGATCCACTTTTACAGTAGTATCATGAATGAACACTTACTGTTTATTTTTTATTAATAGTAAATGTATCAATGTTACATACACTATATGTTTCGTAATTTAATACTAAATGTTATATCAATTATTTTCAACTCTGAATGTAATCCTTTTCCCTTAGTTCAATATCATGTACTCAAAATTTACAGTGACTATTATTTCAAGCACTACACAAGGCGATTGATTTCTGCCATTTTCATCAAGAACTGTTTTAAAATTACACCTGTCACTCCCACATTTGTACTCTCTCAGTCTCGAATTTTCTTACTTAACCAGTAACCGTTTTCACTCAGTTCCAGTTCAACCCTTAACTCCTCCCCCTCCACCACTTTACCCCCCCCTTTTTTTTTTCCCCACAATCCAATCTTTTCATATATCCGATCACAACTTTTTTGAGTCGCAGCAATCTGAGAAGACCATTTTAAATTCCGTTTGAAGAATTCAAAACAATTTTCCTTATGTGCGAGGAATAATATATGTCATACTCAGTGTGTGATTGAATTGCGTTTTGAAATTGTACATATGCATAATTGGCCAATGTGAAATGAATGCTTTAACATAAAAACTTTTTTTTTCCATAAACATTGTTACTCTTTGGATGCACGTGCCATGGGTCAAAAATTAAAATGTATTATTTTAAGGTTATGCCGGATAATAGTTATTTCGATAATACAAAAAATACAATACCGATATCAAAAGAAGAATCGGTATATTTACCTCACGGTTTATATTATATATATATATACTTATATTATATATATATGTATGTGTGTGTGTGTATGTATATGTATATATACAAGCCTATTATTTTCATACAAATAAACTTCACGGTTTTTTAGAACTTTGCACTCAAAGTGTCAAAACTAATATTTTTTTTTCTTGTGAACTGCGCATTATTTTGCAAGAAGCCTACATAAATTTTTGCACGGTATGACTGCACAGAGTATTGAATTTTTTCTCTAAGTATTGCATTAAAAATTATTCCAATTTTTTTTGCACTGATGAGAAAAAAATTACTATCAAGCATGGGCCTTGTAATTAGTTTTTAATTATTCAGAAATTACAGTTACGTACACTAGCTCACTTAGAACCCTTGCACGAAACTACTGATCCGCGAAAAACTATGCTATGTAGTATGATGTATCCTTAAGTAGTTTCTAACAGTGCTACAAATTTCAAGGCGGAATTCCTAATACCTGTTAGTTTATTCTGAAAAAAAGTATATCTATATTTTCAAATCTATAAACTAAACAGCAAGGTGTGACAGTGCCAAAAAAAAATGAAAATGAAGATGAAAATATTGGTTTATTTTCAGTGCTTCAAATGTATGGCATATATGCCAGTTATCAATTTATGATCCATAAAATTATTTCGAATAACGGTCACCCATTTTACTTCTGTGCTAAGTTAAACACCAGTTCAATTTATCCAAACGTAATTTAGTCCTTATTTTGTTTGCTGTGCATAATAACAGTGACATGTTAGAATTCTCAATTTTAAAAACATTGAGATACATTTTTCACGCTGTAAGCAGGAGACTCAGTATATCAAGTAATAATGGAGGAATATTTTGAGAAAATAATATCAGCAACTCAAGTACTGGGGACTCGTACCCTTCCAACCTATGAAATGTCAGAAAATTATAAAATTCAACGTAATATTTACTTTGCTTTAAAAATAGAAATTCGTTAGCAACTGTTTGCCTTATGTTACAACTACCTGGTCCTGCTGTACGTATATTTACGCTGAAAATCATAATTCTTTTTTCCAAATGAAAGTTTTAATTAGATATAAAATACATCCAATGGGAGGTGTGCGTCTTAAATCATGACTAGCACAATGGTTTATT
>PNEQ01008061.1:14601-28873 GCA_003012365.1 Medauroidea extradentata
GACATGAACTTTTCGCGAAAAGAAATTTGCCTCACTTTGTGTCAGTGACTTGTGTGCACGTCTGCAGACTTGCTTCACGGTCAGAGATAGGATGTTTTGACATTCGTGTGTCGTGGGGTTTTACACGCAAATCACAGACGTGTGGTGTTACAGTAACCTTATTGTGATTGGTACAGTCAAATGAGAAACGTCACAGTTCGAAGGCACGCTGCCAATATATGTGAGGCAGAACTGCAGACGTGCACATAAGGTACTGGAACAAAGTGGGGCAAAATTCTTTTCGCGAAAATGTCATGTCTCTATAATTATTTCTCATATGTTTGATTTCACTAATTCCCATTTGCGGCGGTGATGTCGGTGCGTGATGAAATCGCCCTTTTAAGTAGGCGGCGGTTGCGTGGTGAGTTTGTGTTACTCGTTCGGTTTAACGGTGGTAAGAAAAACCGTACCCCCAGTTTTTAGAACAGTTTATAGACGTGTAAATGATCAGTTTACAGTTAAGACTATGGGATGACAAGAGATGTATCCTCAATACGAAAACAAAACACGATTCATACATGATCAGCGAAAATACTGACCTTGTTCGTAACAATTCACCGTCCTAACTTGATAAGCGAAACTAGTTCCATAAAATACAAAACTACAATGGTATAAATGCATGATTTAGCAAATGTTGACAAGAATTCCTGAAGAAATTAATGAAGAAAGCAAGGTTTTTGAGGCGGTGAATTGAAGGAAATGGTTTCGTCACAAATGGAAGGGATTGAGCACATCTGTCTAATCAAACTAATATATCTGGTTGAAATAGATGTCATATAGCTCTCGGTGCACTGCTACTAGACATATAAAATAATTCTAAACTTCTTCTCTTGTGAAACTGTTTTATTTTCAGTTAGCTGTCTTCGTACCTTAGATTTATTTCGTTCTGTGTTGGAATTCCAGGATAGTAGTCACTCTAAAGTATTGTTAATTATTAAAGCTATGAATGGCAAAGTCTTCATCAATTAACGATTCTGCAAAAATTTACTTAATACAAAAATATGTAATGCAAAGTAACCCAAAATGAGGCAAAGTAAACCCGCTGTACGGTACGTAATAATTTATTATAAATATAAATACCAATTATAAATTATAGTGTATTTATAATATTACTTGTATAACTGTCTTCGTGCCTTAAGAGTGCGTGGTAGATAAATAAACGCTGAATACATAAATTGATTTCTACGCTTTTCTCGAAGCCAATATGGAAAAAGTACTCCATGGCAATCCTAGATAATGGTATTTTTATAAGTAAATATTTATCCAGAATTACTAATTCGTTACGCATGATCTCTAGCGCCACAGTTAAATGCACGAGGTTCCGGGGTCAGAGATTGTGCCCCAGAAGTTCGTAACACCGAAAATAATTTTGTTTCAAACGTTGACTAAAACTATTGTCTAGGATTGCTATTGTTTCATTTTCGCAAATAGGCTTCAAGAAACCTACAGTTTTAGATTAATGATTTCAGCGTTGAATTATGTACCACGCCCTCTTAAACTTGCGACGCACAACGGTCTAACTGCGTTGATACGGAACTGGAGATGCAGTAGCAGTACCTCACGGTGATTACTGCGCTGATCTGCCCCCTAGGGTACTATCCTCAGCGACGTAGATCCTGGCACTCGTGGTCAGTAGGATACCAAGCTCACAAACACTGCAGTCTAGTAACTCTTCACCACGTATCGCGTCAAATGGCTCGGCGCGTTGCCCAACAATCGTCGTCCAGAAATATACTATTCCACTCTCTACTGCAGTTGGCTGTAACAGTTATTCTCTTTCGTAACTCGGCAATTAACCGCAACGCCATCTTATCCTTTCACGACGGTGTCGGTCTACAGCTAGAATTGCTGAGTCAGTACCGACGCCAGATTTATTGCAGCGACGTTTCAAAAGATTAATACACTCCATCATTATTATTCAGTGACATGTGCTCGAGCTATATTCTAGCTTAGTTTAACACTTTAAACTTAATCGTAGCAAACTACAGAGCTTCGATCGAAAAAAAAATGTAATATGCCGATAAAAGAGTGCCAAATGTAGCCCGTATGAAGATAAGCTGAATAAATTTTTTTTTCAAATAAATGTCATCTCATTCAAAAATTAAACTTCGCAAGCTTTGTAAGAATACTACTTGAATTATTGATGACGCATAAAATATGTACATTTGATACAAGCACAAAATGTTATGCTCGTGAAATAACGGGATTCTGGCAAACAAATTTTTCATGTAATTATCTAAAAATACTGTTATTAACTAATGTCCCTTTAGCATTCCTTTCTATGCGAAAGACAGGCTTATGAGATCGTGTGATTGTCTGTATGCATGTCGCCTACTAATTACTTATGAACCCGTTTACCTCATTTCATTAAGTCGGTTTATAGTTCTTATTAAGTCACCTGGCTTATGTAGTTTGGTCATTAGTGTTTATTTTCAATTAAAATGTGGTGTATGCTACGTAATTTCTTGGAAACCGTAACACTTATTACAACCAAGCTGCATGTATTGATAGTTCACTGTCTATTACTAAGGGCTACTAAATTGAGTGATAGGCCGAAGTGAAAATAATAATTTTATGACATCTTCTCAGAACATCCTAACTGATTGCAACCAAATTGTAGCCTATATTAGAGAGTAAATTATACAAACCTTAATTTGTGTTCATTTAAATGTTGTAGGTCACTACTTTATAAAATAGTGTGGAAAATTTAAATAAATTTTTGTCATATTTCAAGAACTACTAATTAGACCTTAAATAATCAATTTGCAAATGTTGACTAATCGGGAATTATTACTGTATGTTAACCAGTTTGATATGAATACAAGGAGATTCAATTGATGACTTTCTTTACTTGTTTGGATAGGTGAACAGTTCAGTTCAGTTTTCTTTTAAGTTAACTTCCGAGCAAGATAACCGTAGACGTTTTTATAAGAATAATATAATATATTAAAGTGCAAGACAAAAGTCAATGAAGAGTTTTGTAATTATCACAACAATGTTTCCTTCTAGGAAAACATCCGAGTCATTTTCACACAGAAAATACGTACAAAAAATTTCCGTTGCGCACGGGTAGGATATATTTAAATAAACAAAGGTTCAACTTTTTTTCGGAAAGCATTTTCAATAACAGCATACCTGAGATCTTACTAATTAAGTTAACGTTGAGTTTGCATGATGTGAATTTTTAATAGACAACTTGCTTAGTTACTTTTAATCTAAATTTATTACTACTTTGCAAAGTGTAAATGAAAAATTAAAACTACTCTCATTAGGAGGCTAAAATAACTGGAAGTTAGCTAGCTGTGAAATCATCCCATCACTTTCGTGTAATATTAAATGATATTTACAGACCAGATTTTTATATTGTAAAAATGAATAATTCTGGAGTATGACTCCTATGCACATGTTTTATTTATATCAAATGTTCTGTTACCTACATTAAGTAAATTAGGAACGTTAGGATCGTAAGTCTCTAATGGGTAAGTGTCGTGAGTATACACGGAGGCATAGTCTAAATAATATATTTGCAGCCTATTATTACTTCCTGTGGACATTCCATTTATTAATTGTTCTTGCTTATGTACGCAGTTAAGAAACATTAAACTATTATTTGGGTTGTGGAATAAATAAATTAATAGCTAGCTGTAAATAAGGGGAACACCATCACCGTTCCATTATTCCACCGCCTATTACATTTTTTTATACTTTTATTTATTGACAAGAAAATTGTAAACGTTGTTTATGCGACTGCTCCGAAAACAACGATATGGAATATACTTACTGTTTGTTAACTTACCAAAGGGGTTTGAGGCCACAGGTCCTTTTTCATGATAGTTTAGTAAGTTTTATTTTTTAATTCTGAAAGGGAGCATATATCGAAAAACTGTTACATAAAATGTCGAAAATTGTTTGTACTGTCTAGTCAATTTTTTTTATTTTTTAAACCATAAGTTCGTATATTTTTGGCTAGTTACTGGCTAAGAAATTTTAATTAAGTCGATAACTAGCCAAAATTACATAAACTTATGTTTTGAAAAATTAGTCTACATAATACAAACAATTTTCTACATTTTCCTACATTTGCTCCCTTTCAGGATTTAAAAAATTAAACTTTAAAAAACATCATCAATAGGAACCCGGTGCCTTAACTGCTAGGTCTCGAGATTATGGACGAAGAAGAATTATTTTCTTTGCAACTTGTCGGCAGCGTTGTTTTAAGCGTTGCTTTCACACAATCGTACACAAGAAGAGGAACTGGGTTGAGGAATCGGCCGTGGCGTTCGCTGGAGTGATCGGGAAAACATGGAAAAGCGAAGTAAAGATGGCCGAAGACAGAAATCGAACCCGGGGTCCTCCCGGAGATGAACATGTAAGAGTAAAGAGCGGTTATAAACGGGATATCCCCGACAAAACAAGTCCACCGACAACAATACACTGAAATGCAACGATTCTGGTCGACAACGTCAAGGATCGAACCCGGATCGCCTTGAAGAGATGCAGTATCGTAGCTTAAATACCAACAACTTTTTGCCCCTATAGTATTTTCCTTTCCTAGCTTACGTTACCGTGTTGACTTCTGACATTTTCTTGTTCAACAAAAAGAAAATGTTTTTTTTTTCTTCTAGAAAATAATACATCCTTTTGCTCGCCCTCCCTGATGGAACTTAAGAGTGGCGACAAGTTCGAACGTCTTCGTATCCGCCGTAATCCTGCATTAAGCTTGACAGTACACAAGCTTTCAGTCCTCCGTGGAGAGATAAGAGGGTCTCTCTCGCGCCAGAGTAAAAAATCGCAAACAGAGCGTTCTTATACAAACATTAAGTGTGTTCGCTTCAACATCCGAGGAGAAATATGAGCCCTACAGGGGAAAGAAACAAAAAAAAAAAAGTAACAAATGAAAGACTTAAAATATTAACCAAAAATATAATTTACATTTCTGAATCGAAGTATTCGACAGTTTTTTAAACACGTAGGTAAGAAATATTTTCCTTAGAATTTTTATTTTCACCGTAACAAGCTGTCGACTTTTTTTTTAATTGATAAATTTCAACGTTGACAGTTAAATATGCAAACGCAAACAAAAATTATTCTTTTTTCACGCATGTGCGATTAAAACAGTACTGTTTGTTAAGCGTTATTCAGCTCTAAAATTGTTTATGTAGAATGAAAAACAGAAAATAAAAATTGTATTTACGTTATTGACTTGTAATAAGCCAGTTCAAAATTTATAAGTTTCCAACAATGTATACACAATGTGCCATACACAGACCGGGTAGTTACTACATTTTCTACAATTCTTGACGAACATTTAATTAGTCTAAAGTTTTCAACGAACGTATTTTATTAAGAAAGTTTTTATGATATGCAGCGATACGATTTCCGAATATATTTCATATGTAGTGTTTACATTTACTTTCATATACTGGTTAACTCCACAGTATGTAACACAAAGTCGGTTTGAGAAATTGTAAGTGAATCAAATTTCTAGAACACAAAAAAAAAAATATCATGCTTGTACAAAAGGTAGGCTACTAATTTACTACTTTAAAAGCATAATAATGTAAAATTTTGATAGTGAAATTAACTTAAAATTATATCTTGTTTTTTATTCTTGTCCTTATATGACTGTTGTTTTTGACAATAACTGATATTATATCAACATATATACTAACGAGAAAATAAATGCTTTGTTTACGTCACATTTCAAATGTCAGTTCACATACTGCAATTTTACAAGCGTTTGAAATGTATTTAAAAAAGCACCGTAAACAGCTCTCCAAATTAAGAAAGCTAGACACATTAACGAATTTCCAGCAACCTATCTACTGTCCACGTTTTAACAGCATGAAGCTCTGACATCTTTCAATCCTGTTTCTTGTAACCAGTCTCCGTGATACAATTGGTTACGTACGATTTATCGACTCATGACGTTCAATTTGGCACTGTCTGGTATGGTGCACAAGGATTTTATTTTATTATAAACAACGTTTTTATAGTAGTTATGTAAACATATATTTAACGGTGACATAAATCAAATTGCTCAAATTTGATAAAACTGTGCACCCCGTAGTTGTAAACAATATAAGCTTTAGTGTGCTTCATTTCACATGCTGGGCCAAACAAAGTTCACTATTCAATTTAAACATATCGAATTACTATGTCCCTTTCATGACAGTTTCAAAGTACGTTAGAAAACTTAATTTAAGATGACGGGAACATAGCATAAGTAATAAACATCAAAATATTAATTAAAAATATACTTAATTGCTTCAACTTTTTGAAACCGTAAAATACCAAGAAATCTTTGGATGGCAAGTTACTATAAATTTTAATTACGATCACTGTGTGTAAAAATAATTTAATTAGAAACAGCTAAGGAAATTGCCTTTAAGTAACAATTTCTTTGTGTGTTGCCAGACTGACTGTAAATAAAAAGATAAATGTTTTTGCTCCCTTGTTACCATCAAACATATTTTCGTTAAAAAAATTTTTTTTCGTTTATTTGACCAAATACTTCGGAATGCTGAATAAACCAATTACGAATAAAAACGGATATCATCTATGTATGACGTGTTATAGTTATTTTACATTTCTAAAATAATGTTGAAATCTTGGAACCTGAGAAACTAACTACGTTTTCATGTGGTTTACAAAATAACTTTGAATACAATACAGACGGAGTACGACACCAGTTTCCTTGTTTACTTCGAATCCAATTGAATTGTAAGTTATTTTCACTTACTTGCTTATATGTATTATTACAACAGAAATTATATTGGCGGTAACAAAAAATAGAACCTGTTAATATTGAAGTGTGTTAAACAAAAGTAAAATATAATTTGTTTTTCTTACACTGTTAATTTCAACTTAAGAATTCCTTAGATCAACATTGTGACAAAATGCGAAATTTCATTGCGACGATACTCTCAGGCGTGAACAGAAAATCTGTAGTTCAAAAATGATGATGATGGGAAGTATGCATTTTTTTCTATACGGGCTCATATGTTGCTTAAGGGGGAGAGCTGGAAGCTAAATTTTATTTTTCGATTTTCTACAATGCCATTTTTTTTATAAATATTTTTAGTAAATGTGGCAGTGTTGAGGCATAGAAGATATTTGTGATGAATTTTATAGATCAAAACACTGTTATATGTTTACCTGATAATGGACTTGTAATAATTTTTGAAACTTAACACATAGGTTATTCCCTGACAATGATTCTGCATTTAAAATTAATGAAGGAGATCATTATCATTATTTTCAGGAAGCAGTTTATCATGTCTCGTCAAAGAGAAAATCTTGACAATACAACTTGAATAAATGCTATTGCTTGAAAACTGAAAATACAAGAAAATTATCTAACATTCCCCCTTAACGTCTATCTCAATACGATGCTATTCCGGTTTAATTTGTACCAACTTTATGACTAATCGATTTATATCTCACTTACAATGCCAATTATAATTTGAGAAATCGTTTTGATGTCGATTTTAAATCGACATGAAAACTTGCTAGTCATGGCTCTAAACTATCGTCAATCTTTCAGTGTGTATTTGGTGGAGGGTTGAGGGTGCCGGGGGGGGGGGTGAACAGCAGTGGTTTCGTGCTACAGTTTGTTCACAAAACCACCAATACGGGTTTTACCTTCGCTGTATCGATTACTCCTCTCACGCGGGTGAATACATAACCTAACCCCTTCCTATCTGAGCAGGGCTGTCCACTGAAGCGAGCGAGGGTCTATTTAATTACAGCTGATTTACAGCCACGTGGCCACACCTGTGGCAAATTAGTGACTTTTCCAGAGACAAGCTTCGCGCATGAATTTCACGCTAACTGTTGCACTGGCTTCTTAATAGAAGCAGAATAGATGTACGGTAACAGGTTTTCGAACAAAAATAATACATTGTTTACATTAACAATCCCTTCCTGAAGAAAAGTGAAGTATAGAAAATCACCACTGTAAATATTATTTTGTCAAAGTATGTTTGCAAATATCAGTATCTTAAAGTTACAGTTGTTTGATATTTTAATTGTTCGTAAAGAAACCGTATACGATTGCCACATAAATAATCTTGTTGCGTATATTTATGCAAAAGCATTATAACATTGAAAATGTTCCACGCTAATTTCAAACTGCTATATCATGATACGTGTTTAAATTTGGCTACATGTATACACATTCGTTAACTGCTAAAAAAAAAAACAGTTTATAAGTTGACACGCACAGAGTCACTGCTAAAACGTTTTTGCACAGATAAATGCGGCCAGTTTTTGTAACTACCATTAAAATTACTACCACTTGTATATTTTGGCGGTTGATACTTGGGATCTTATTTAATTTTTTTTTTTTTTCATTTAAATATTCTTTACAGCCAGTTCCTTCCCCATCAAACTCTATCCACTAGATTACAGAAAAGAATCTACTAAACGTAGTACAGCAAAAAGGGGCCGTTATTTACACCGTACAGTGGTGCGTTTTTATGTGCATGTGACTGTAAATATGTATGCAACAATAAATGTTTACAACACTTTAATAAATCCAGTAAATACTGACTCCCAAACTTGAAAGCTGACGTGTTAGTTTTTCATATTTTATGTATTACCCAATAACAGTTCCCGAAAAGTACTCAGTTAACGAACTAAAAAAATACCAAGAAATAAAACAAAATTCCTAAAGTGATAAAACGCTTTAAAACTAATTTTTGACTAGCTTGAATTTCGTAAAATTAGGTTCGTCGGAAGGAGTTTCGTAAAAGTATAAAATATTAATGTCACGAAATAAATATAGAAACAAAAAAATAATTTCGATGCGTAATGCTTCAACCGCCTCTTAAATGTGTATTGCATTGGTGAAATTTAGAACAAATTCATAACTATGATGTGCAATTAATATAGATGTATAGAAACAAACACTATCGAACAGTGCAGAACTATCTGTATAATCGTCTAACAAATCATTTTTTACCTTATTGCTGGAGGCAAGGAGTAAATATTTTTTACAGTAAGCGTAATTTAGCATCATGTTAATTTTTTTTTTCGAAAAACAATTACAATTCAAATTTTTACAACGGACGTTTGCACTATTAACTTTTTTACCTAGTTTTAATTTTCAAACACCCAGGGCCCAACGCACTGCCCCGATAATAAATCCTTTAGGTAAAGGTGAAAATGAGAATAACTAGACTAAAACGTCAGGGAATTTTAGTTTAAATTGCGGAATCATAACATTGAAATGTCTCTGTTAATAGGGCGTGGTAGATAAATAAACGCTGAAATGTTCAATTGAGAGCAACACTTTTTGAATGGCAATATAGAACAATATAGAAAAACTGCAAAACAGCAATCCTTGAAAATTACACATGTCAACTTTACGAGCAAACATTTATCCAGAATATGTATTTGTTAATCATGACCTCTTGCGCCGCATTTAAATGTACAAGATTTCGGCGTTTGAGATTGTTCCTCAGATATACGTTACTCGAGAAACACCATTGCTCAGAAAGTTGACAAAAACTATTGACTAGGATTGCTCTTTTTTAATTTTTGCAAACTGACTTCGAGAAACCTACAATTCTGAACTGATGCTTTTAGCACTGAATTATATACCACGCATTAAGGTGAAGATTTTCCACACACACGGTGAGAAAAAATACTTCTTTTCATGCACCGACGAGAAATATTTGTGAAAATGGACATTATTTGTCGTATATAGTGTACAAAACTAACATGGCGGTGGTTGTTATAATTTATGTGTTATGTTTCGCATGTTACAAAGTTAACAAAATGTAGAATTAAAATAGTAAAACTACGACGGCCATTTGGTTTATAACATGGTCTCACAACCAGTTTGTTTGGAAACTAAAGCGGGAAATTAAAACACGACATTGCTGTTTGAAACAAAAATGATCAACAAATATAAACGATCTCACAGATACCAGTATTCTCGTTCTCAAACATCATCAAATTCTTCCTCAAATTATCACCAATAAATTCAAAATAATAATATTTGTCTCCCATGTAGCATTTTAGACTATTTAAGGCCACCATGATTGATACGTTGCTTAAGAAAATCTAAAGGAAGATCTGACGACTTCTCAAGGAAATTATCAGATTATTGTTAAGATTTCACTCATTTGTCTCTGCTATGAAAATTCGTTACATTACACTCATTTTATTCAATTTGACTGTGCAATAGGCCCATAGTCTAGCACATTTAAACGAAGGCATGTAAATCGTTTAATACGTACCACGTTTAGTGCAGGCACTGCGTTTACACAGTATGTTATTATCAAATTGTACAAACATGATTATAACATGTGCGGAACTAGCTCGTTTGACGGCATTACAGCAGCAAAATACATGTTTGCGCTACAATTTTGCCAGAAGTATTTTGGTCACGTGAGCTATTATATATAGTCCATATAGTTTACTCACATCAGTTGATCCCATAATGTCTACTGCGGAGGATGCGGTGCATGTGAGACCTTTGTCAGCCATCATGAGAGAAGTGCCAGAAGATTTTGGGTGGGGCTTTCTTTGAAGGCCAGAAGGTAATAAAGTATGTCCAGAAACTGTCTTAAAACCCGCACACCACGTGAATCCTGGGCTAACTGGAGAATAAAATGTTAGTGGAATAATTTTTTAAGATAACATTTTACGTACCCAATGCGATCACAGCACGGAGTAAAGTTCCTCTTGTGCTCCACGTCCAGGGTTTTTTTGTGAATGTTACGTCGTGTAAACGTAGAATCATATTTGGACTGCGCGCGTCATCGTACAACATTTTGCCACTAACATTTTCGTCTCCAATTAAGTCCAGGATTAGAGTCGTTTGCTATTATACGGCAGTTTCTGGACAATCTGTATAGTGTAAGTGATCTATTAGAAAATTTAAACGAAGATGACACGGATCCTTTAAAAACGTTTTGTGAAAGATAAATTAAGGTTTCGAGTACTAGCTAACAATGAAAATACACCATATTCACGAATGTGACATAAACTACAGAAAAACCTACTTGTGCGAAAAACCTAGCGGTGACATTGCGTTTTTGGCGAGTAATGACTCATTCAATAGTCTCAATAACGTGTTTAAAAGTCTTTATTTATTTTTGAAACAATTGTTTGTACAGTCTTTATAGATTTCCTTTAGAAGGGAGGGGGTGTCAGACAACTTTATTGTATTTTCAGTTTTTGAGCCGTAACATTTATTTAAATTGTATTATCAAAATTTTCTTGACAATGCAAAGGATATATTCTTAGTAAACTAATTTACATAAATAATAATGGAATCGTTCATTAATGTGTCATGCCGAATCATTGCAAGAGAATTATTTATAAGTTAACTTTCAAGCATTCTCTTGCAATGATTCTGCATTACACATTAATGAAGAATTACATTATTATTTATGTCTAGCAGTTTCCCAAGAATATATCCTAAGTTTTGTCGATGAGAACATTTTCCTAATACAATTTGAATAAAGGTTATGGCTGAAAAACTAACAGTACAGTATAATTGTCTAACACTTCCCTTTAAGAGTAACGTCAAGGAAAGCTTATATCTCTGTTGCAAATACATGCGAAGAATACGCATCGTTGTCCTGGGAATGAGTGAATGCTCGGCAATGAATATTGTCGCAACAGGCGGGAGGGGGCGTACGTTACTAGCATTCTTCTTTAGCACCCGGTGACATGCTGATATTTTTGCGCACGTCACTCTTTGATCTTTTCAGACAACTGACGGGTAACACAATTGCCACCGACATGTTAGCTGTATGGAATGTTACCGATATAAAGTTAACGTTTTTAGAAAATCGAGCAGTATGTTACAATATCATGTCAGCAGTCAGTCGCTAGCTCTAGTGTAAAAGCATCTTAGCAAGTGTAGTAATGGCAAACTGTAATCGCATACGAAGTAAATTTAAAATATTGCAGTGGATGTTAGGGTTTTCTCATACTGTAATACGCCTTTATCGACGTCTCACACGTAAATTACTCCCGCCTATTCAAACCCCCAACTTAAAATTACATTACTCACCCGAACCATGATAATTTACATTTCGCCCATTTACGTAAAAGCGGGTCCCAAGATTAGCGTCCGGACATTGGTGAAGCTCCCTACCTTGTAATCCCTGATATCAGCGATGTTTACCCATATTGTGGGACGACGTTGTTCACGTGCCCATACTTCTGGCAGACTAGAGATGTTGGGTTCAACGCGGCCCGTCACACACAAGCAGCAACGTGACGTCCTGCTGTCTGCAAGCCCGGGAGGCAGTCAACTATTTCACTATGAGCATTGTGCATCGGCGAGTTGATGACGTCATCTCTTAGCTGGGGCTGGATCCCCGCTACTGTTGCCTCTGGCAGCGGCAACATGAAGATGGTGACATAATGAGGAACTAATGACTTTCAGTAATATGTGAATGCACTAGTTTAGAACGCTACCTACCTCAGAGCCGTGATGTGTGCAAGGATAGTGATTTGCAGGTCACATTACATTACGCAGTGCTCAACCATTTTTAATGATATCGGTTACAATGTTTCACAAGTTATTAGCCACACCGAATGTTATTTATCAAACGGTATTATGCAAGAAAGAAAAACGAACAGAGTTACCGAAACTAAAAATGTTACACTGAAGAACAGTATCATGGCGCAAGCCAAAACATGTATTTGCAAATATATTGATTAGTTTTTTGTATTGTTATTTTAAAAAATTCGCAATTTATTATTTAATATTAAATTTTTTTTAATACAAAAAATCAACGCAGTATACATGTCTTGGCGTAGTCTGTGACACTGTTCTTCAGTTTGAATACTTTTTTATTTCGGTAAGTCAGTTAAGTTTTCCTTTCTTACAAAAAAGAACCGTTTTATGCAAATATTAACTTTTAACATGCTAAAATACAAAAAACTATTAGCTAAATAATTTTCATAACAGTAAAAATTGTCACAACGTATGCCTACAGATCAAACCATATATCGTAATAATATAAAAATTATTTAAGCAATTAAAATTTTCAGTGAACTCCGCGGGCTATGAAGCAAAAACTTATGAAAGCTAAAAAATTCTCAGTAGGCCTACCATAGAAAACAGTCGCAATGTTTGTCTATAAAAGTAACCATATATCGTATAAACGAAAAAACTATTCAAACAATTAAAGCGTTACGTGTACTCCCCACTTAACTGAATATTACAGAAGTTCCCCTCCTCTGACAGACAAGTTTTGTAACTAAGGCCGGTATTCCCAAACGTGTGTATAAGGGTTTAGGGTAAGGTCATTGCCTATTCAGGACTGATCTGCGACTTTTCCTTGTCCTAATATAACTACGCAAGCGCAGTACGCTTAGACGGCTACACACGTTACAACGTATTTTACCGCTGCTGGACGAATATCGTTTTTAATAATAAAAAGAGAAAACAAAAATATTCTAATCATACAGAAAACGAAACTTTGTGGCAGCGGGAATACTAAATAATAACTCACTATCATTTTAAAAGTCCAAATAATCCAAAATAAAAAAATTTGTAGTTTTAAAAGTTTAGCATTAAACATATATTTTTTTGGTCATTTTTACGAAAGTGGTTGAGTAGCTCAGGTGCTAAGGTGTCGGCACGATAATAGTTTTATTTGGGTTCGAATCCCAGTCACTCCAAAAGTTTTTTTGTTACTTTTTTTATATTATGTATGACAATAAGGTAAAGATGAAATTAAGGTTTATTTCCATAAATATAGTTTCTAAGCATTAAACTGACTCAAAAATATAGGAATAAGATAAATGTATAATGAATCATTAATTGATAGAAATGTTTTACCTCTGTAAATGGTAGTCAACATGTAGGAATACCATGTCTAGTGTACGCAATATAATGACTTGACTTTTTTTGTTCTTTAAATGCTTACAAATAGAATGAATAATGGACGTACGATTAATAGGCACCTTTTGTAAACCGGTCTACTTAGAAAATATGCAATTACAATTGGTACAAACTGTTATATACTGTTGATTTAAACACATTTTTGTAAGATACGGTACGTTTAACTAACGTTCAGAAGTTCTGACCAAGTTTTTATTTACAAACATTCCAATATTTTTAAAATTAATTTCCGAAATAAAATTATTACAAGTAAAATAAAACGAATGTCGTTTATATATTTTTTTCCTAAACAACTCGTATTTAATCTGCGTTACGTCACGTTAAATAAAAGTCTCAGAAATAATTAAATGTGTT
>PNEQ01008062.1:0-20326 GCA_003012365.1 Medauroidea extradentata
CGTCTCTTTGATGCTGCCTGACGAGTCACCTTTCTAGAATTATGCGCTAATGTGTATTGATACAATAACACATCCTTCACTGGTGACGTCTCTTTGATGCTGCCTGACGAGTCACCTTTCTAGAATTATGCGCTAATGTGTATTGATACAATAACACATCCTTCACTGGTGACGTCTCTTTGATGCTGCCTGACGAGTCACCTTTCTAGAATTATGCGCTTATGTGTATTGCTACAATAACACATCCTTCACTGGTGACGTCTCTTTGATGCTGCCTGACGAGTCACCTTTCTAGAATTATGCGCTAATGTGTATTGCTACAATAACACATCCTTCACTGGTGACGTCTCTTTGATGCTGCCTGACGTGTCACCATTCTAGAATTATGCCCTAATATGTATTGCTACAATAACACATCCTTCACTGGTGACGTCTCTTTGATGCTGCCTGACGAGTCACCTTTCTAGAATTTGATTCTGAGACTAAAATTTCATTATTTTCAGTTATATGCTGTTATGAAGTAGTTCTTTACTATCACACGGAAATACTATTTCGGAAACTTCGGTTTCGGAAACTGACGCTTGATTGTGGTGCAACAAAGCGAATGTAATGTTTCGTTGTTGAGAGAATCCTAATGTTTGTAATTAAAGTGCCCCTACATCTTACCTTTCCATAACCCTTAAGCGAATAACAGGTTCATAAAATCTTGATAAAAATTGAAATATTTGTATTTATTTTCATTTGGATTTTTGTGTCATATGTTCATTAGAATTTTTTTTCACAAAGACTAAAATTTCATTAGAGAAATGATCTTCAGAGATTTTTCTTAGTAAAAGTATGTACAGTATTAATGATACATTTAACGAATTTAAAATACAGTTTTAGTATGTCACTTTCAAGATGAATTCAAGGGAATTTCCTTCATTGTTCTCTATAACACTACTAAAAATTACTTACATTTGTGGGGGAATTATTATCGACGTCTAACGAAGAGTAAACGGTTACCTGACTAATGTAGCATTATCATAAGGAATGCTTTAATTACAACAGAAATTTTAGAACATGTTTAAGAGAGACTTTATAATGGTAAAATTACATATATTTGGGTATTTATTTTAATGTTTAATATTTTCATTTCACATGTCAATGTCTCAAATATTTTACTATCTTAATTTGAAATATTCAGATAATTTAATTGATTAACGCCCCAGGTTTTTCTATTACTAAATTTCTTTGTTTTTAAATTTAATTTATTTCGTTATTTTATTTTAATTTTTTGTGATTGTTGTCAGGAAAACTCTCTCGAAATTTGTATTGTATTTAATATAATTGATTTTATACTTAGAGTAAATATAGGGTAGAAATTGTGTGTTCAACATGTGTCACGTGACTTTAGTGAAAAATGCGCGGGAGTTTTGAAATAATATTGAGAGGCAAGATAATAATTGCTTAGTAATCACATCTATGTTAGGTTATTTTGGTCCCTTATGAATATATTAACTAAGGAGAGCATACTACAATATTATCGTATAGTATAATTGCGTAGAAATTTCAGAACGACAAATGTAAACAATGTTTGCCATGTTACTGTTTTCCTTAACCCAGCTGTTTTTGTAAAAAGTAAATATTAGCTACATACTTACTATAAAGTTATGAACCGAGATCTTGGTGACACCGCATGACTAAATATATATTCTGGAAGGTACGCCATGAGTTTCAAACAACACGACTGCATTTTTACGCCGATTAGACATAAATAAACCACACCAAACTCTCGAGACCATGTTGGACACACATTTGTGACGTCATGTTCCCTCTACTGTATATTACCTCTATTGTTTTATAGTTTAGTATGTATAAAGACTTGCTCTTTGTGTTCTGGAGAGATGTGAAACCTCGTGGTTTTACAACGCCTCGGAAGCTTCACTTCCGAGTTTCGTTTTTGCTTCTTCTTCCCTGCGACTTCAAAGAAACATGACGTCTTTCGGCAGAGCTCGGCATGGACGGGAAGTTCTTCTGTCGACATCGTAATTATAGAAATGCTTCAGGGAGCATTTAGATAGGCAGGCATAGTTTGACCAGTTTGAAAAGACCGATTTTAGAAGTGGCCGTGAAAAAATAACTTCTAGTTAAATGATTTTTTTAGTGATGTAACATGTAACTTCGTTAGAGTCACAAAAGTTGCTCAAAATAGTTGTTTTGGAATTAACTCCACTCAAAATATAAAATATTTATTTAGTATTGTTCTATGGAAAAGGTCATATCTTTGCTGAGTGAATTTAAATTTGCCGTGAAAGTTTATATTTGCTTTGTTTACTAAAAAAATTACCGTTTAACTTATATATTTTAATATGTACAGACTCTTACTGGGAAATTATTAATTTTGCCATTTATGTTTTATACTGACCGAGATCAGGGATGCGGCCTAGTAGGAAGCAAGTATTTTCGGGTTGTTAAATAATAACTACGTTTCACGGTGTCGCACTAACAAAAACCAATAGGGACTTAGCAAAGGGTTGTTAGTAACGACTAGTGAAAAATAATTAAGAAGAAAGTTCGATTCTGGTAACGTACAGGATAAGACGTATCCGACTTTGGCTCTGGAGAAAACGACGACCGGACCCATTCCTAGGCTATTGGTCATCTATCCGGGAGGATGGAGAAATACTTCCTGACCTAGAGGACAGTCTGCAGGATTCCTGATGTACTGAGAGGTACATTTCCCATGACGGGAAGGATGTTCCTCGGTCCAGGACCAGTCACCATCGCAGTCTCTACATTGTGCCTGTTTAAGGCCTGAGTTTGTCCTCGTTAGTCCGAGGGAAGGCTATACCCTCTGTCCGTGGTGGAAACCACGATAACCAGGTTTCTTTCGCCATCTGCCAAATGTTTCCTGAACTCAGGAGAGTTCAGGATTTTGAAACCAGCCTACTTCAAAACGTGGTGAGCTTTTCAATCCCCTCGACACCCAGGAGCTTCGTAGATATTGTGATTACTTCAGTCTTTAACGTTATTAGAGTTAGCAGTAGAAGTGCCACATTCTCACGGGAATCCCTAGAAGATAAGAACACTCAAGCCGGAGCATAGATACTAACTATATTGAAGAAATCTACATGATAATTGCTAGCTTGTTCTCATTAAGGTCGTTCTGTTTTATTGTTGCCAGGGAAATATAAATTTAGAAATCTTGACGTAATACCAATATGGTAATTTTCAGAGAACTAATAGCTGATCTAGTAAGAGTCTATTATATCCACAATGAGGTCAAACATGGATTATTCAGATCCACAGTTTAATTTTAAAAATATTGTGCACTTTCATTTTTATATAGTTAAACTACATTAATTTTGTCTACATTTATAGTCTGGATTTCAAGAGAGTCCAAGTTATATTTACAAGTTATTGTTGTTTAGGGTCTGTTCTGTTCATTACAAATAAAACTTATTTTCCGTGCCAGGAAAAAAGAGATAGATCAGAAACTAATTTTTTTTATATTTTATGTGTGTATTTCTTACGTACGGAAAGAGGGCTCACGTATACTCAAAGTAATATATTACAGTGAGCATCAAGCCATCTTCAGCGTGGGACGACACCATTTAAGTGAGGATAGCCACTGCAGCGTCCTATACCCAATTTTCCATTTACCTATGTTGTATCTTAAATAACTTATAACTTTCTTAATTTAATTGGTTTTTGTGCCTAAAAGTTAATGAAACTCCGATAATTCTGCAACGAAACATGTAATTTTATATGTGATTTGAAATTATTTTAAAGTTCAGGTAAAGACTCCTATTTGAAGTAGAAATTAACATACCCAGAGGTCCTGTGTGTGAACTCTTGCAAAACCCTGAGATTTTCAATAAATTTTGTTTTATTAATTCTAACCGAGAGCAAATCAAATCCTGAACATTAATTTTATATTTTTTTTTCATATAATTACCATGTTTTGTCCTATTGCTAATGTAATGACTGGTTATAGAGTGAGAGAGTTTTTTAGTTATTCATGATTTTATTTTTACAGCATCTGCTTCATATTATTATTATTTCAATAAATGTTAATTCTTCCGTTTCATCTATATATATATATATATATATATATATATATATATATATATATATATATATATATATATATATATATATATATATATACACACACATGAGTTTGCTTTTGTTTGCCTAATGAATTTTATATTTCAGCGACTACGATCATCTTAATTTCTGGTAAGTGTTCTGAAAATTGCAGAAGGGTAAAACAGTCCACATGCACTTATAATTGTCTAATTTTCCATAACTTCTTTCTCTCTACGTCACGAGGTTTTTTTATTTCTATATAGATTTAATAGCCTACCTATGTTTCTATACATCATTATCACCAATGATGATAGAATGATTGGCACCAACGTGGTAGCCACGAGTTTTGTTGAAATCTACGACAAATAGGGTCATCTAATTTTTTATCATTTAAAAAGAAAACACATAATTATTTTTGTACACGAACACGATGAGTAGTAGCGATTGAGAAAGCGAAGGATCCTGGCTACGTGAATCCGCAGGTGGACAATTACAGTAGGTTAAAGGTCACAACATAAAGTAGTAGGAATTGAAACAGAAAACATGGAAACCCCTTGTTTAAGCGTAGGTGGGGCAGAGGTTTTGTCCGTTAGCGTCGCTACAAACACGAGCTAGGCAAAGACACAGACGACGCCATGTTGGTCACGTTTGAGCACGACCAAGGAGAAACGAGAGTAGTGTCCATTACGCCAACTATACACGCAACAACAAATGCTGCTAACACTTCTCAAACACAAAGTGGCGCGTTTAAAAACACTTCCGAAATCTTTAGCGCACAAATGATAACAGATTTATTTCAAGGTTTACGTACCGAAATGTGTACTGAAATATCGGCGATGCGTACGGACATGGCTACGCAAATTAGGGAAACACGTACAGAACTGCGCGCGGAAATGTCCACGTTACAAAATATAATAACTTATTTGTCCAGAGAAGCATTGCCAACTGTCGTAGCCAATGAGGACGTGCATTATCAGGAAAACACTATCTATACCACGACTTATTGCAAAGTTTCGTCTGGTGGCAAGCTAACGTCACTCGGTTATAATAGACTCACTGAAACAATCTCATGGATTGATTTCGGAAAACCATAAGAACCAGAAATCAGGATGGCCGGAGCCGAGGATCGAACCAGAATGCGACTTCTCCACTTTGCTCGGATGTATGCCGTTCCGTTATGATGACTGGCGATCATGGGTCCATCCTGAATACCACAGTTCAAACCACGCTATCAGTCAACACACTTCTCCCACAGCAGGAGCTACGTATAGATTGTGGAGAAGATTGTTGTGCGATAAACCACCTGTACAAGCCACGTCTAGCGAGCAGAAATTGTCTTTGCTCTTTTATAATCGTGAATGTGATCACTTTTCAATATTCTTCAAAATTTTATGTGTATAATGTATTTGTAGAAGTCTGTACACAGAGAAGAAATATTAGCGGAAATAAACTAAAAAATGCTGAGGAGCCAAAGTCCACGACAGCCGATTCATCCTTGCCATGTTACGAAGAGCGCCATTTACGGTCCACATCCTCTATTTTCTGGCCGGTACTACAAGTGACATCTTCTATCAGGATAATACCCTACTGCTCACAACACAGACAACAAGGACTGACTCAGTCATATCCATGTTTTACCACAGCCTGCCCGTTCCTCTGGTGTGTTTCTATGCGTCCAAGTATCGTCAATGTATGTACCAAACATTTTCATCTTTGGGGATACCGTACAATAGTTGTAAGCCCGTATACCGAAAGACAACATTAATCTCTAGAAATGCATGCAAATTATTGTGAAGTGGTTCAGTTTACTACTGAAGAAGTACGGACGGCATGCCACAGATCCGTCAGTAATTTTACTCCTGCTCTAGTTTTTGTAATATGTTACTATGTAATGTATTTAGATTGTATGAACACACCCGCACTGGAATGAAGCTGAGATCGGACCAGGAAAATCGAGTCCAGTTGTTGTGTTAGAATTGTAGTGTAGAAACCGGTTTTGAAACCATGTCGAAAATTTTCATTCTTTCCAAACCTCGGAGAGAACGGAAAGAAGGTAAATAAGTCGCCATATTGAACCATTATTTTAAATTCGCCGTGTAGGAAGTTGAGAACCGTCCTGATCTATCCAAATAAAAGTGTTCAACATTCTATATGCAAATGGTAGTTGTATATATTTGTTCCCGGTCATTTGCCAGTTTTATTTAAGCAGATTGTAGCTAGACATATATCAACGACACATTTTCTTGCACTAATAGGGAGAAAACGATGTGAAGACGAAGACAAATGTCAGTACACAAAGAGAAGAAGGAGGTTAAATATCAGACAAGATGGGTTGTGATAGAAGACGGTCTGATGGGTGTCGCCCCAGTTTCCCTACTGCCACCAGTCTCCACGCCGTATAACGCAGCTGTATCCTCCCACTGAGAGGGACATGTGAGGAACTCCTTCAACACGTGGCTGGATTTTGATGACAGCCAGGGCGGATGTAGTTGACACATTCGAGGTCTAGAAGAGTGGAAGACTAGGGATGACAAAGCACGTGCTCTATGCCTTCTCCTACCTAGCCTATAGGCGCAAGTCACTGAACTTCCGTCATTCTTCTTGCCAACAACTCGCCGCTATGTGATATTCAGCAGTAGCCGTATTATTGTGTGACGTAAAATAAAAGAAGAAATTTTTTTGCATCAACATTTTCATACATGAAAAGGACCGCAAATACACCAATATTCGGTGTCGTGAAAATAAATTTTAAAGGTAAATGGAGTACCTGAAATAAACATGTACACATGTAAAGTTATGTATAGGTTATTTCTAAACAGTCATAAGCGGACGACAATTTTTAAACCAATGGGACACAGTATGAAGTGTGTCTTCTTTTCGTAGTTAAACGCGTTCAAAATATTTTTAAAAATCACCAGCGAAAAAATTATTTACGTACCACGCTACAGCACAGCTCACACGCCGGGTTCACTAACACTTAGACAATTGTTTGCTAAATCTGTTATTGTCTGCCAATACTAGCTTTATGTAAGGCGCATAGTCTCATTCTGAGTCATAATATTACCATTATAATAATGTTAATAATAGTGAAATACATTATATACCTGAAAACTAAATATTTAGATGAACACTCTTGCTCCTCCATAAATAAGTTCATTTCTGTTTCGCACTAATATTTTATATTTTTTTATGAAAAATTAATAGTTTTGTAGACAATACTAGTGAGTACAGTTTCCAATTAAGAAACAATTGTAGGACACACAGTTTTCTGATAACTGTACGTCAAAGTCAAAGTTTGCTTTTTACGCTGCCATGCAAATAGTTCATATTTTTACATAGTGATCGCATGTAGACGTTACTTGTCACTACATTTTCCACTTACAAAAATGTTTTAACTTTCATAGATTTCCCACAGTGGCATCTAAAAGTCAAAATGCGCAAGTTACGGGGAAATGGTAATAACGAAAACCAGTTGACTTACTCGAATGAAATAATTTACACTGAAATGAGATATTATGGGCAATATGATAAAATATTGAAAAACACACAATGAGTTTCCTTGTACTTTTTAAAAACATCTGAATATGATGTCAATTTAATACATTTACGGCATTTAAATAACTACAAATAGACTGTCGCGTGTTTTTAAATATTTTATCTTATTGCCCATAATGTTAGTGTAAATTATTTCTTTCGCGTAATACACTAGGTTCTTGTTACTACATAGTTCCAATAACTTGCGAATTCTGACTTTGGCATGCTGCTATGGAAAAACTGTGAGAGCTAAAACATTTTTACAAGTAGAAAGTGTAGTCACAAGTAACGGTTGTATATGTAATGAACATTGTGTCGCGTAAATATAAACTGACGAATTTTTACCACGTGAACATCCTTAGTGTATTTATTCTCTGTGAAATAACGTGCCAGGTTCTCGGTAACAATGTTACAAAAATGGCAGTCATTTTTATTTTAACTGTATGGATGTATATGAAGAAACATTATTTTTCGATTCTCATCATACGTAGTACACGTATACTACTTAGCAAACTCACTTGATTTTTTCATCATGTGTTAATTTTTTTACAATGGCGATCATGGCGGTCATTTTTATATTGTAGCATAACATGATATATTTAAGGAAATATTTTACATACGTCCTTTACTCCTGGCACGCATATTTAGGTTAGTTTTCCTGGACTTTTGTATATTTTACATTTTCTTGGCTTCTGGGTGTGAGCGGCGTCAGGAGATTTTCTTGCGACGTTTCGGCAGTCATTGCAGCTGCCATCACCAGGTACTCGGAGTCGGAGACCATCTGGCCATCAGCAGGGATGCCAACAGTTCGACAACTCTAAGCTACAATGACTGCCAAAACATCGCAAGAAAATCTCCTGACGCCGCTCACACCCAGAAGCCAAGAAAATGCAGACAACCGTCGCGAAAGTCTGCGATCTGATTTGTATATTTTGTTCACCCTTTAATAATAATGTATCGAAAACGGTGGCCATTTTTTAGATTTATGGTATAAAGACATCTCAGAAAATGTTGTCCCCCAGTTCTAGCAAACTGGATACGTGTGTATTACTTAGTATGCTGACTCATCATTTGTATAGGCCTATTTCGTTTATTCTTTGTCTAAATAAATATTATAATTTAATTTATCTAGTGTACGTAAATTACTAAAACTTACAGCGTTTACTTGCGTCCACTTTGAGGAAAGTAAGCTTATCAGTTATGCTAGTAACTACTTGTTCTGTTCTTTCCAAGGTTCCCATGTAGTTGGCGCCCTTAATAGCGTGGTCTTGAACAATGACGAGGTTGGCAATGGTAGAATGCAAGGTCGAGAGAGACGTGGGTATAGGCCGTTTACGATAAAATGAGCACTGCATAGAGTTTTCTGTCTGCCGTTTTGCAGTTGTCTTGTCAATTCGAACATGAAAACTTGTAATTGTTTAACAGTATCAAAATGTAACATATGTTCGCCCAATTAAGCACATTTGTTATTACTTTATAAGTTTTCCTGAGTGCTCAGTCTATAGTAAACAGGCACCCGCTGAAGAGTGGTATCATCCACCACATTTTACAATTGAACCTGGATAGCCATGAATGTAGACAAGTGATCTGATGACTTGAATACTGCAGCCCGCAATACATTCAGTAACTCACTTAACTATGGTTGCATGCTGTATTTCCTAGAAGCTGTGTCGAAACACTTTATGGACCAGCCCATGACTCACAAGCCAATCAGCACGTGGTGGTACCCACGCTGAACAACGTCACAGATGTAGATCTGATAATAAAGTGGTGAGATGCCAATCATTGTAAAGCTATTTAATTTCTAGAAATCGCAGTATTTCATGATGATTGAAGCGTACAATCGTATTTTTGATTAAATTGAACGAGAAGCGAAGAATAAGAAGACTGCGTTGTGAAGTAAGCATAAATATTCTCGTGTTTAGTTAAAAAAATTGTAACTTTGTTCCCCCACCTCTAACATAAAACATGTCAATAAGCGCGCAGCAGCTGCTGTATGAAATCAGGAAAAATAAATTTTTGCAGAAATTGAGAAACATTACAATTATCTAAATTACGTGGTGAAAAACTACGCACAGATGTTAACAAACGGAAACCAAATACTATGAAAACACAATGTAATGATGTCTTTTTGTGTTGTTATTCAGCGGAGTGTAGAAATTTTGCATGAGGTTAAAATTTACGTCCCTATTGTTGAAACACGTCTGCAGCTAATGCAAACCCGCACGGGACAAATATCTGTGAAACAATTGTGTCTAATGAAATTGATTTCGTTCTAGAAATGCACAAACCGAAGACAATTACGTACGCTTGAAAATAAATGATACTGTCGCTAAAAAATTACGGAAATTGGTTTGTACGTATTACTGAAATATTTTGTGTAGTGAAGGATTTGACATGAATTTTAAACTACAAGTCGTAACATGAAACATAATAAATAATACACGGAAAAAATTATTTTGTGGAAGCCACAAAATATTCTCTGGGTAATTACCCTGCAAATTATAATTTGTGGCTACAACAAAAACATTATATTGACACCACTAGAATATTGTGGCCACGACAAAATTTGATTGTGGTTACTACAAAATAACTTTGCAGGGAAGACTTCCGACAAAATTTTTCTTGCAGTGTGTCTGGCTCCAAACTTCTTGATTTTAGTTTTCCATGGCTTCACAAAATCACTCCAGGCGAATGGTGGAACGGATTCCTTAATAAATGCCATAGCCGATTTCTTGCCCCATTATCCTAAACTGTCTAGTTGTGTGTTTCTATCTTCAATGACGTTGACTGTTTACAATAACGTTATGGCCCACTTAAAAAATTGCAACAATTGAACATTCTCAATACACTTGGACTGGAATGTAAATATATGGGATTACTTATGGCGGTATGGGAAAGCTTGTTACTGCTGCCTGAAGCACAGTAGTGTCGCATCACCACAGACTATACAGTATTCTGTGAATATCCACTCACATGTAATCTGTCTTCTATATGCAGGGTCAGGCACTCTTCCCTCCTGAGGTGACCAGTTATATCGGTACTTCGGAGAAGATTACCTGCTACAACAACTTGAATATTCACCACTGAATGTAAGAGTCGACACGTGATACATGTACAATGGTGTACCGTCTCATTGTAGTCGCACAGCAAGGCAATACTTGGCTCTGCTGTACTCTGGGTGACGGAGTGGACATGGTGGTTCAGTGGGACGGACACGAAGATCACTGTCTGTAACCCAGGTTACTTCTTTTATGTGGTTGCTTTGTTTATGCAAGTGAAGTGATCAATGTAGTCAAAGTGTGGTGACGTATTCAAGAACCAAGAAGCTCTATAAAGACTAATCGTAGTATGTTGCAGTATGAGCTCCTGTCTTACGAGGGTTACATTCGTGCATTTTGGAAACGCGTTCGCATTTAGGTCATACGCTGTAAAACTACGCAATCTATTCATATTCAGAACAAGTAAATAATAAGTTATCGAAAACTATTTTTTTTATGTAATGCATTTCGCTATTTACAAACGAATAGGAAGAATGTGGGTCTTGAAGTGTACAGACACGTCAAGCAATATACTGTTGCCGGCTGCCTACCTCTTAGGCCACAACACCGCTTCCCAACCGAACATGTGATTTATGAGGAAACAGTTTACATTAGCAGTTTTTTTTAAAGCAGACCATTTTTACTAATGTTTACAAGCTGATTACCTACGTGTGGTGTCCGGTAACTTCAAGTGACCGGTTACTAAGCTCTGAGCATAAAGTGTTTGTCAACCCTAGTTAAGGAAGGAACGTTCTTTTTCGAACACAATTTTTTTCTGTTGTATATCCTACGCAAGTAGCCTATATACGAAATTTCGTTATTTAATTGCACTCGACTACGATATTATTGTCCAATTACACTTTTTTCACCTTCACTTTTGAGGTCGAATAACTTCGTCATAAGTCACAATAAACTCATTGTTGTATTGTTTCCCTATTTATTTGAACTCAGGAATTCACTCCTGCAATGTTAACAACTAATAACGACTCACCCTGCGTACAAAAAAATAGGCTTTACCTACGTGTCTTCGATAGTGACAACAAAGAGACTGCCATGCACAACTTGACAAACAGGCAGCAGCTAGGAAGGACACAGCAAATATTAAGGAAGCATTTCAGCTTTCTTCTGGAGCGATTGCAGGGAAACATCACAAAACTGTTGCGCTGCCTCATCGGGTCTATGTTTTGTTCAGAACTCGGTGCTTTCTGCACAGAGACTTAAGAGCAACACTATCATATACATGATACTGCAGACCGTCGCTGTAAGCTATGACTGCGATATATTATACAGATAATTTTTTTAATTGATGTGTTTCCGCTCTACAATATACATTAAAACAATGTTATTAATGCTTGTTTTAAACTGTTCGCTACATCATATCTTATATTATGGTTAAATGAATAATAATAAATAAAAAACGAAATTAATTGCAATATATAAATCATGTGATTTTTTCCCACATTCATTGATGTTATATGCCATTAAGATTGTACATTACATTGCTTCCACTATGTTTTATTTACAGTAAATTGATATGTTGATTGTAAGGTATTTTGAAATACATGAAACGGTTACACATCGTAAAGTAAATGTAAGGAACTAAACCTTTATATCAGCAGTTCAATGTTAGATATTTAACAGAGCTGTGACTACTCGTTCTACTAGAACAAGCAACTCAGTACACAGATATATATTTACTAAAAGTATTTTCTAATACTAATAATAATGATGTTATAGAAAATAATGCTTGTACTTGAATGTTATAGGAAAATCTAAAATATCAACGCTCTTTGGTTTCCATTTTTTACAGAAATTATTTTTTTACGTCTGAAACATAAGTACATTTCTACGTATTTTTCGAAGCCAATATGGATAAAATAATCAATGACAATCCTAGATAATGGTATTTTCTAACTTAAAGAGTTAATATTAATCTAAAATTATTAATTCGCTACGCATGATCTCTTGCTTCGCAGTAAAATGCACGAGGTTCCGGCGTCAGAGAATGTGCATCAGAAGTTTGTAACACTGGAAACAATTTTGTTTAAAACATTGGCTAAATCTGTTGTCTAGGATTGCTAATGTTTAGTTTTCGCAAATTGGCTTCAAGAAACCTACAGTCATAGATTAATGCTTTTAGCATTGAATTATGTACCACGCCCTCTTAACCATAGTAGAAATCATATATAAGTTAGGCAGTTTTATTTCAAATCGTCTTCTCCATGTTGGCTGGTTTTTCCAAAGCTATGGTTTTAGATAATTATGTACCTAACTAAATTCTGGTTAGTTGACATTTTAGTCCAAACCGTATAGTATCTTACTTCGAAGAAATTGCTTTCACGTCAAAAAACAAAACAAAACTGTAAGAACGATTTTTTATATCTGCTCTCGTAGAAGTTAAAAAAAAAAAAAATAGTTGTCGCAAAAAACAGTAGAATCTAAAGAGCATGGCTTTTACTGGGATTGAATACTAAATTACTGGATATATACTTTGAAAACATCAGTCGTGACTAATTACAACAGAAACAACGACCTGATCCGTCCTAGTCTTACCAAGCACGGTGTTTTATCTTAAACTTTCCAATCTTGTTCAGTGGGTATAATTGATTCCACTGTAGAAAATGAGCGGCTTCCTGAATTCAGTTTAACTTTCTACGATTCTGCGGGCTTGCATTCGAAAACACTATCGTCATGTATATTTGACAGAGTGTTATTGATTCAAATTCTTATCTTTTGTGTTAAAATGTTTTTTCTGCAATGGATCATTCGTAGAAACACCCTGCGAAGGTAGAATCATTTAGGAGGTTACTTTACCAAAACGACTGACTCTCGAAGTTGCGAGTAACTCCTCTGCCACTGATTCTAGAAGACATATTAGACCTTGCCGACTGCAGTAACAAGGCCACTAATCCTGACGTCACACAGATTCTCTCTGCAACCGAGTAGGGCGACAAGCTCCCTAAAGTCGTTAACGCACCTCAGGATTCCAATAATTGGCGACTCACGACGAAACATAATTGTCCTAGGTCACAATGAAACTGTCATATTTTCTGCAGCTGGTTTATTACTGTAATATAGATTAATATTTGACGTCAAGAACCATATCTTCATCCGCTGCATCCAACAGAAATTTTCAGATAATTTTTATCGTTTGTTCGTAAGAAAACTCTTCTTCTGTCGCCACCAGCATAGAACAGAGAGTGTACATCCTCGCAGCTCAACGTACCCTTTGATCAGATCAGGTTGCTGTTCAGCTACAATACAACAGAAATATTTACTCAGTGCACTGAAAAACAGACGCCATTAATTTACGGATAATAAATTTCAAAACAATGCACATGGGGAAAATGAATATATAATTACCATCCCTAGTCTGGGCGCGAGGTGTCTATGGCCATAGATAAACGAAATCATTACTAGGACTTCAAAACATTTAATACTGTAAAGTCTCTGAATCCTGTAACTACAGTCTATGAAGGTATGGTTTTGACCTCAGTCTTAGCATTACATGTCTGGTCCTTAGAGTAATTATAGGGTAGAGATAGTGTCCTCTATACGGCTGTGTACGAAATTTAATGAAATATGCGCGGGAAATTTGAAATAACACTGAGTGCCAAGATAATATTGCTTAGTAACAACTATGTAAGGTCATTTTGGTACCTTATGAATCTATGAACTAAGGAGAGCATACAACCATATTATCGCATAGTATAATTGCGTAGAAATTTCAGAACAACAAATGTAAACAATGTCTGCCACGTTATTGTTTTACTTTACACAGCTGTTTTTAATAAAAACTAAATATTAGCTACAGACGTACTATACGGTCCTAAACCGAGATCTTGGTGACACCACATAAATATACATTCTGGACGGTAGGCCATCAGTTTCAAACATCATGACTGCATTTTTAAGCCGAAATACATAAATAAACGACATAAAACTCTCGAGACCATGTTGGACACACATTTGTGACGTCATGTTCCCTATAGTATATATTAACTCTATGTAAATAGAGCCTATCTACTAATGCTATTTATTTGACCACTTTATGACTCAAAGCGCCACTTACAATGCAATAACGTCGTATTAGCAGTACACCTAACAGCTCAGACGCGAGCTTGCAACTTGTAGATCTATTGCGCAATGTTATAACAACACCAGATTGTCAGTGGCGACAATAAGTCATAGGAGGGTCAATATTAAACTCCAAGTGTCGAGGCCTGTTCCTCAAAGACCTGTCCTGACACTAAGGAATAAAAGGTTACCCTTCTTTATCGCAGAGATAGTAGTCTTTCAGTGGAAGATTAGTCTTGTTTTGTCTTTAGCTTAGCAAGGTTTCACAGCGTAAAATGTGTAGTCGTTGTTTGGCCTCGCCGACAATAAGGGTGTAGCTTTCTTTTGTTGGAGAGCATAGGCAGTGACAAGTCATCTTCCTTCCCAGACCGTGCGTGTAACTAAACTATTGGTATGTTACAGAGTTTTAATCATGCATTATATTTGAGTCATGTAAGTTTTATTATTCGTGACAGAGGTATAACCCTATAAAACATTAAAATACTATGCAATACGACATTGAAATTTTAATTTTTAAAGTTTATGTCGGAGATTAGAGATACAAACAGATGGATCATAAATTATGTTCTATTGTGAGAGGTATGTAGCATTGAGGCGGAAGGGAGAGGACCAAAGATGTTAGAAGGTTCCAGATGGAGCATGTCGCCGGGAATTGTAACCAAACAAACGCTTGACGTGGTTGGTATCAATATTGCCGACTTATTAAAAATTGAGAAAATGTTAACTATGAGGTGTGTAAACAGGTCTAAAATATAGACATTTCAACCTAAAATATCGATTAAAGAGCATAATACATTAATTTACTACAAAAATACCATTCTGATGTGTACTTTTGAGGTTAAAGCAGTATGGCAGCTGGCAAATTTGGTGGCTACCTCTCCCCCTTCTAGGCTTCGCTACATTCACTAACATTCAGACCTTATACAACTCCCGTGGGGAGGACCACATCCGCCATATTGGAACCTGATAAATGTTCTTTATTTCAATAGCAACGATTATAATGTAACTGTCTGTTGGCCAACCATTGTTTAGTTTCTCAATACATGTACAGGAACAGTTGATTACACTCAGCCATATTGCAACCTGAATAACCAAAGTCAGCTTGGCTTCAGTATCGCCTGCTAATGCTCCACCTGTACTTATCTCTTATCTCTGGTTTATGTTGCACCTTCTTATTTTTAACTCCTTCCCCAAGGAGATTCTAAAGATGTATCACTCAGGTGCGGAAGTTGTAGTTACACCTGACAGCAGAACCGTTTGGCTGCAGAATATCGAGTGCTGCTCCCAGGGGCAAGAACACCTAGTTTCAATTTGGAAGCAACAGTTGTAGAATATAACAACTATGTGAAAAAAAACACCACTCTTGACTGTCAGCATAGACCAGTGGGTCTATTAGACTGCGACGCCTAAATATATATATATTTTTTTTGCGATCCTTATATACGCAAAACTAGACTTTGCGATAAAGTGATTACTACTCCATATGTTAGTGACAGCGAAATTTCAACTTGACGAACACATCGCAATATCTGTTTCAAACTAGCGCTGGGTCTGTAGGGCCCAAAAAAAGACTCAAATTGAGTAACCAACAATATAATGACTAACACTTATTGCGAGATGCAGCAAACTCAAATAATTAAATAACTGTGTCTAAATTAAATGAATAGAAACCGTCCGATACATATGTTACATGCATATTTAGGGTTCGCAAAATAATTTTAAAAATACAAACGCCACTGCTAAAGAAATACACGGCTTCCGTAAATAAAATTAGTTATCGATCTCCTATAACATACGAATACCGTAAAGTGGGTATAGTTTGCTCCAACTTGGGTAATTTTTTCTCGGAAAATTTTTTTTTCTATGTCATGACTGGGTGTTTAAAAATATTATAATTTCATACTATTGAATACAATCACGTGTATACAAATATCAGAATAGAAAATATATTTTTTTGGTGGTGCAATATTAAACATGCTGGAGCAAAATATACACAGTTTGCAACAAGCAATATTATTTCACGATTTATGTTTAAACAATACGAAACAGCGAGACTATCATTAAATTATCTTATTATAGAATATATTTTGCAATAATATATAAAGCCAAAAGTATTGTATCAGTGCTATTTTAAAACTATAGTATTTAAAAACGACGCGATGGAATATTGATAAGCGTCAATAGTTTGCAATTCTGTCTGATTTTTAGAAGTAGGTTAAACACTAACACCTTGCAGAACGATATATTAAACTACATTACTTTTTTGGTAAATTCATTGAAAGATTGCTATAAGCTATATTAGTGAAGCTTTAAGTTATATATTTGAAACAAATTATCTTATATGAACATTTCTTTTTTTATTTTACTGCCATGACTAAATTACATAACATTTCATAGTCAAAATAAGTAATGTTTAGTAATACCTACCTATTTGCAGAACTAATATTTTATTTTAACATACATTATTTCAGAGGCAAACTAACAAATACACATCGCACAAAGCTTATTGGGGCTGCAAGTAGCCAGAAGTGTACTGCTGTCAGGACCGTAGCATCACACATAGCCAAGCTGGGCTGAAGGTAGCCAGGTCCATACCACTCTCAGGCCGTCGCTTCGCCAATAGCCTGTCCGAGCTGCAAGTAGCCAGGTGTTTTCTACAAATAGACCTTTCGAATCGCCTATAGAATGACTGATCTGCCGGTAGCATGTAGAATTCTACTATCAGGTCTGTCGAATCGCCCAGTCCGTTCATGCTGCAGATAGCCAGTAGTGTTCCACTCTCAGGCACGTTGTACGTGATTGGTCTAGCTGGGCTGCAGGTTGCCAGTTATAGTCTATTCTCAGATATATCGAATCGCCTAAACACATTGCCAGACTGATGATAGCCAGATGTGTTCCACTAGCAGGTATGTTGAATCACCCATGTTTCAGCTGGGCTGCAGGTTGCTGGATGTGTTTCACACTCAGTCATGTCGGATCGCATACTGGTTAGCCAGGTGTGTTCCAGTTTCAGGCCAGTCGCATCGCACATAGTCTGGTAGGAGTCCAAGAAGCCAGGTGTATTTTTAATCTCCAGGCTGTCGAATCTCATATAGCATTGCTGTGCTGCAGGCAACCTGGAGTATTACACGTTCAGGGTTGTCGAACCGTTTATAGCATAGCTAGGCTGCAGTAATCCAGGTGTGTTCCACTCTCAGTCATGCCGCAAAACCTATAGTAAAGCCTGGCTTCAGGTAGCAATGTGTTTTCCACCACCATGCCGGTCGCATTGCCCACACCCTGGTCGATCTGCAGATTGTCAAGGGTGTTCCACTCTCAGTATGGTCAAATCGCAATTACATTGGCAGTGGTGCAGGTAGATTGGTGTAATCAACTCTCAGGCATGACACAAAGCCCATAGCATTGCCGAGCTGCAGATAACGAGGTGTATACCTCTCTCAGGTGTGTCGCATCGACCATAGTCGATCTGTGCAGCAGTTGACCAGTTGTGCTGCACTCTCATGACTGTTGCATCGACCTCTGTTTGTCCGTGCTGCAGAGTGAACATGTGTGCCTCTCTCAGACTTGTCGCATCACCCAAAAGATGGCTGGGCTGCAAGAAGCCAGTTGTGTTTCACTCTCAGGTCAGTCGCATCGCCAATAGCATGCCTGGGCAGCAGGTAGCAAGGTATGTTTCACTTTCAGGTCTGTCATTTCATCCATAGCACGGCTGGGCTGCAGGGAACCAGACGTGTTTCACTCTCAGGATTGTTGCATCGCCAATAGCATGCCTGGGCAACAGGTAGCAAGGTATGTTTCACTTTCAGGTCTGTCATTTCATCCATAGCATGGCTGGGCTGCAGGGACCCAGACGTGTTTCACTCTCATGTCTGTCGCATCGCACATAGCAATGTTGGTCTGCCGGTAGCCAGGTGTGATTCATTCTCAGAGTTTACGCATCGCCCATAGACTGGCTGGGCTGCTGGTAGCCAGGTGTATTCAACCTTCAGGCCTGTCCCTGGGCCACTTTGTGGCTGACGGGCTTGCTCATCTGCCGAGCTCATCACATTGCCATACTGGTGATCGCTTGGCGGGTATGTCTTGCTTGGCTTTCATATTGGCAGGCTGGTGGTCGCTCGTGTCTAATTTATTGTTCGGCTTTGTGGTCATTTTGCCGATCGCCGCTGCGCCGAACTTGCCACTACAGGTGTTTGGTGACATCCTAAATAAAACATTCACAACATTGATTAAAAATTGAAATTACTTCACGAACACACATATTCCTTTAAATAAATCATTTAATTGAGTCGTCTATTTCCGAAACTCGGTAAATCCTCTAATTTTCGAAAGTCTAATTTTGCTCCAAGTTGTAGAGCCCAAAGATAGGCATCGTTCGAAGAAATAAAAGAGCACAAAAACTCGTTTGTTTGCCCTTAGAAACAGCATTGAAAACTGGGTACAGTTCCGTATCTCGTCATGTACACAGCCAACACAGAATGAAAACACACTATGTACATCAGCAAAACCAGCTACAAAAGTCGTCTAGTCCAGCTAGTTGTTTCTTTATAATTTCTACTACAGATTCAAAGTGTGTTATGTCCCAAATGTATTATTATTCACAGAATGTTTCCAGAAATAGAGATGGATGAAGGGTTATCTTTTTTTAAGCATCTTTCTATTGATCAAGAACGTTTAACACAATATAGTCATAAGAAGACGATGTGGACGTCATTTGGGAACTTACCATAGAAGATGATAATGTTTTGGTGATTTAAGATACACACAAAAGACAGAGACATTTTATTTTGCAGCTTAAATTATCGTGCTCAAATTTGTTTTCCGAAATTTGTATATATAAATAAACTAAGTGCTTTGAAACATTGTTGCGATGTTATTCCTGAATTACCTAATTCCGCCATTTCGTTTTACAAAACAGTTCCAAAAATCTTCAGAATCTGCAGTTGTGAAATTTTGTACAGCATTGTAAATACGAAGTAAAGAACTTTTCGGATATGTTCTAATTTTTCCAACCTTTTATCTCTATTAGGAGAAAAATAGATAATTTTTTCTCTCTCCTGAAAAATTTAGCTTTATGGACTTAACGAGTTGGAAATGGACGACTCATTTATGAGACGACAATAAAGTATATATTTTATATATTTATTATTAACGATGTAGTTGTAAGCAAAGTCGTAAATTTAAGCTTAGTGCTTTAAACAAAATTGTATTTACTATCAGCACTATGTGGTTTTAATACCAATAAACACCATCTGGGCAAATGCTTATACTGCATAATATCTGGTTCTATATATATATATATATATATATATATATATATATATATATATATATATATATATATATATGTGTGTGTGTGTGTGTGTGTAAAGACGTATTATATTTCGAATTTCATCAAACTTGGAGCAAAATTTCTACTTCGCATATTAGCATACTCACTTTGTTTTTTGCGTATTTCGTTAATAATGTGTTAATATTTTTACAATGGCGGTAATTTTTATATTTTAGCATAATATGAAATATATAAGGTAAAAGTTTACATACGTTCTTTACTCCTGGCACACATATTCGACGGGTGGCAAAGCCCTGTGCAGGCAGCTCGT
>PNEQ01008063.1:0-28765 GCA_003012365.1 Medauroidea extradentata
GGCTCTAGCAATCTTTATTTACTTTATAAATTTAACAATGGAAAAAAGTTGAGTGAGTTTGAGTCCGACCGCCCGGAAAACAGCGCCAAAAAATACGGCATTCTCGGTAACTTTACGAACTACAGCCAAACAACAAGGGGGTCAAGCAAAATACATTGTTAGATAGGCGAGTGTCCAGACCTGTTCTTCTACGACCGTGGTGTGGAGGCAGAGGGCTGCGAAATAATCTTGCCTCTTGTTACCTGCAAGTCGGCTGAGACCCAAGGCGTGTTCATTAGGGGGGGGGGGGGGTGTGAGATATGGGATTGGGTTTCACTATTCGGAAAGTATTTCCGTTGTTTATTACACTCTTCGTGCTATAATATATTAGGTAATATTAGGTAATTATTTCAGTATTAATAAATAGTAGAAAGCAAATTTTCGAGTATGTGTGGTCATTAGTCAAATTGTATTTCGATTTACAGTCGTATCCTGAATTACGATCGAGTCAAGTCATGGCCACAGACGGTTGTTTAGTATTGCACTACCTGAACATTTTATTATAGCAGGTCAGAAATTTTATACCATAAATTTTGAGCAATTTGCTCCAATAAAGAATCTCGCACAAATTTTCAGGAAAGCTTACGAGAATGTTTTACTGAACGAATAAGAACAAAAAAAAATTACGGTATCTAACTTCCCATCAACCACACTTATTCAGGATTAAATTTGATGTGTGTATATATATATATTGGAAAATCAGTATACCATTTGTCAACATTATCGTATTACAAGCGAATTTATATTACTTTAGTAATTTTCAAGACGAAAAGATACAAATGGATTTGAAATGATCACTTACAACAGTAAAATTGGCTACTAATTGAAAATGAATATGTATTATTGCAGGAAAAGATAATTTATCATTCTCATTCCTGTCTACTACCTTGATAAAGAATGCATGGCTCATACATCTTCTGAACTGAAATCCTGTATTTGCCAGTGTTGAGAGCGGCACAGCAGTAGGCTAAAATTTCCATAACATTTGATTACACTTTGTCGATAGGTTATGAGCGTTGTGGTGATAAAATCAATAATTACTGTTAGTAGTATCAGAAATAAAACAAAAATTTTTTCTCTAAATTTATTACCTTCGCCATCCCCCACCCTTTTCCTGTCCCCGCTTGTCTTTTTCACGTACACGTGCGCACGTGCAACATTATATTTCATTATTTAATTTAGCGTAAAATAGTTACGATCTATGTGTAATTTGAATAACTTAAATATTACAAAAAAGTGGCCTATCTTACCCACGATATTAGAAGTCAACAGTGTACCGCAAGTTAAAATACGTAAAAATATCCCCAACTCTGATTACGTAAGTAACATTTATCCACATCTCTATGTATATAAGAGTAAAATTAAAAATTTTAAAAGTAACAGCTATGTGAACAAGTATAAATACATTGGTATAAAAAATAGAAAATACATAATAGTTTTATATTGTACGTATGAACTTAGTTTTGTACATCAATATATCGTAGAAGGTGTACTAAATTCATGCAGTGTTTCGATATTGTACCAATTATATAAGAGGCGTTCGCTTGATAGCCTCGTGCGATGTGCGGTATCTGGCAAGGGGGACGGGGGCTTCACAGAATGTGGCGGCCAGAACGCGCAGGCACGTCAGGGCTGATGTCGTTGACGGTTGTGTCTATTTTGCGAATTTTTCAGAGTAAATTATTCAATACTGAAAACTAAACGGTTGGATATTATTGTTTTGTTACATACCAATGTTGCTTACATAGAGTAAGCCGTCGTATAATCCATACTTTATCGTTATCAATATTATTTTTATTTGTATTAAATTTTTTTAATTTAATTTAATTAGCGGTTCCCCCGACGTGACGACGCTCATCATCAAAATATTAATAGGTACTTTTAATAATGTTAAAATTCCAGGAGAGATATTTCATTTATTTATTTATTTATTTATTTGCAGAGATTTTTTTATATCGGGGGTTACTTCAAATTTTTAACTTTATATTTATTTAATTATATTTAAATTATTCGCAGTTACTAAATACTATTTATTTATTTTATTTTCGTCTTAATTTGACATGGCTAAATTAAGGCATGCGCCTTTTCTTACATTTAACCATGATAAAAAAAGCTAGCAAAACAAAGACACCCAGGAATAATAAACTAAAATTATACAATAAAAAGAAGAAATAAAATTATACATGACCAACTATTGTAACAAACCTTAAACCTACATTACATAATTATAATTACTATAAATTTTACACCTAATTATACACTTAGTCAATGTTTACATGATAAATAATGGACTGTATAAATTAATCAAGTGTTAGTTTTTTTTGCCAGCTTCATAGGTAATGTTTTAATACTATTGTAACCCTTCAATTTAGGGTTTGTAATTTATAATTGAACACAAGAATTTTCATTTTGTTGTTGCATAGGAAGTAATATTTTTCTTATTTGAATCTTAAATACTGTTGTCGATGTTATATTCCTTAGGTCATTTGGCAACCCATTCCAGGCTTTTTATACGTAAACTGTGAATGATTGAGCATAGCTTTGAGTTTTATAAGCTGAAGTTGATAACATTTTCGAACAGGAGGCTCTTGTATCACGACTATGCTTGTTTTTTATCAACTGAAAACGTTTGTGTAAATATTCAGGTTGGGTATAAGAAAGAGTTCTATGCAGCAATACCAGGGAATTTAATTTTCGCCTTTCCTTTAAACGCAGCCAGTTAAGTTTTTTGTATTACGGTGTGACGTGATGTCGTCGTCTCTTCAAATTGAAAATATACCAAACGCATGAGTCCAGAAGTACTTGTAACCTAGCCATCAAATTATAATTTATATCCGTAAGTAAAATGTCGCAATAATTGAAATGTGGAAATATACGTGATTGTACCAGCAACGTTTTTACATCTTCTGTGAGAAAACGTTTCAACTTTCTTTAAGAGTGTAAGGAGCCGTTAATTTTTTTACATATTTGAGTACACTGTATTGACCAGTTCAATGTCTCGTCCATGTAAACGCCGAGGTTTTTGACATGTCTGCTAAAAGGAATAATTGAGTCACCTATCTTAACATTATCCAGACTAACACGATCAACTGACTTGAGAAGTCTCATGATGCCAATTAAGATAGCTTGGGATTTATTTGGGTTGATGTGCAAGCCGTTTTTCCTGCACCACGCACTTATCGAAGTTAGATCCTCATTTAAGTATTCCATCGTTTCATTTAAACTGTTTACTTTTGATGATAAGTAGATTTGAAGGTCATCTGCATAAAGATGATATTTGCAATGGGAAAGTGAGGTAATAATGTCGTTTATATACAATGAAAATAATAAGGGACCAAGCACCGATCCTTGAGGAACCCCGGTTTCAACAGCAGAACATTCCGATATCTGGTCACCAAACACAACATGCTGATAACTTCCACCCAAATAGGATTCAACCCACCGTACAGAATTGCGAGAAAAATTAAAGTATTTAGCTAATTTTACGAGAAGCGTGTTATGATTAACCGTGTTAAAGGCCTTTGAAAAATCTATATGTGCGAGCACTGTTAACTGACGTTTATACATGGCTAGACGAATATCACCCGTAACATTCAGTAGCGCTGTAGCAGTGCCTTGGTATTTTCTAAATCCTGACTGATATTCTGTTAACAAGTTGTATTTGTTAATATGGGCATGTATTTGCTGAAATGTTATGAACTCCAACGCTTTAGACAATGCAGGGAGAATACTCACTGGTCTAAAATCGCTAACATTCTTGGGCTGTAGTATCTTAGGTAACGGGCGAATCTCTGCACTTTTCCATGTTATAGGGTAAACGGCTTGACTTAGTGAAAAGTTAAATAAATCCTTCAGTGTGTTTTCGATACATGGTAATATTTTTGTACAATATTATAGGTATGTTATCTGTTCCTTCAGCTGATGATTTTATACGCCTAATCGATTTATAAACATCACCTACATTTACTTCTGCAAAACTAAATTTATGTTGACTGTTTTCAGGTATTTCACTTAAAAATTTGATTGTTCGAGCTTCCGTGACTTTGACAAGTGAGCTAGGCAGCCTTAAGAACTCACTGTTGAGCTCCTCTGCACTGAAATCGCAACGTCCTATGATCTGACGCATTTTACCCACGCCTATACCACGCAATTTCTTCCACAACTCTTTCGGCGAAGATAAGGATTTTTCGAAATCTAACGTGTAACTCATTTTAGCTTTCCTAATAGCACTAGTGCATAAATTGCGCAGACGTTTATACTCTTGAAAAGTTGTTTCTGCTGACAGCGAACTATTTTTTGCCTCGCGTTTAAATCTATTGTAGAGGAAGTCACGGCTACGCATTAGCTGTTTAATGTGCGAGTTCATCCAAGGTGCCGTAGGCCTGGTCACTCGACGTGTAATTACTGGAGCATGTATATCAAGTAACTGATTGATCATGTTGTTAAAAGTTGACAATTTTCCGTCCATAGTTTCTGTATTATTTATCAAGTGCCATGGTATGGCTGCTGCGTCAGCTTTCAGTTGGGTTTCGTCAATTTGCTTACAGTTTTGGTAGTGAAACAATGCTCGTTTTGAATTTCAATACAAATTTATTTATTATCAGTTCTTCTTTTGTTTTCTTTAATAGTTTTTGCACTTCAGAAACCTTTAATAACATTTAGTGTCCATAGATTACAAGGAACCACCGTAGAGAAGGTTATCGTTTATTTGGGAAGAAGTACTTTTTTAAAAGGCCAAGCATGTGTAGCCTTAAGTCGTGTAAAAATTTTGCAGGGTTTTGATATTTGTAAACTTAATCAAAGACAGTTATTTAATAATCCTCATGACAAAGATGCTTTTGCAGAACTGCAAAGATAACGAAACGTATTATCGTAACTATTAAATGCGTAGGATTCACCGTTTACAATCAAAATGACAAAAATGAGTATGTAGCTGCATTCAGTGCACAGTTGCTAAGCAACACTTCCTGGAATAAATAGTTAAAAACTAGAAAAAAGCTCACTATCTTTAAAAGGCTGAACATATTCCCTTGAATCATAGCTAAGAACAATTTGGATCATGTCAGCTTTCAAACAAACAAACAAAAAAAAAAAAAAAGAAACGCATTGCAATCGGTCTATACGTTTAGGAGCTACAATGCCGCAGCAGACACACACAGACACGTCAAACTTATAACACTCATATTTTTGCGTTGGGGGTTAAAAAGAGAACATGGACGGATTTACTGACTGACTGACATATCAAACTGCAGCCCGTACTGCTGGACCTAGAAATGTGAAATGTTTGCATGATCCCTTTAGATCGTACGCGAGCACTAAGAAGGGGTTTTTTGAAATTCGTCCTGTAAGGGGATGAAAAGGGGTGAAATGTGTTTACAAGATTCGTCTAAATAGCTCCAATCTGATGGCCTATCATAGTGACATTTATTTCAATGGATCAAACATACAAAAAAGCATATTAGCCAATTTTAATTTTTTTTTTCGTTATTCAAACTTTAAAATGGGAGGGGGGGGCGGAAGACTTGAAACCTCATTTCGGTTAATTATAATATCTATTGAACCCTTCGGGATACAGAGTTTCTTTTTACTTCAAAATTATGCTGATGTGAATACCCAGAAAGGGTTTTTAAATTTTTCGAAATTTGACTTTCAATGAGTAAATAGAGGGGAAATGTGTTTTCATTACCCAATGGGTTATCGTAGTAATGTTTACTTAAATTAGATATGTGAACATATATACAACATAGGATTTCAAGACGTTCCGAAAGGCGGTGAATATATGTTAAATGTGCTTACAATTACTATTATAACTATCATACCAGTCGATATATCGTAGTTATGTTTGCTTCAGAATGATTTTTACGTAATTAAAATATGTTTCAGAATATTTTCCGAATTTGACTCCAAAGATGTGAAAAAAGGTAAAATATATTTCCGATTCATGATCGATACATATCGATCTCACTTAATTTTTTAGATATTGACACGATTCTTGCTTAATATTAATGCATACTTAAATACTTGAAATTTAGTCTGTTAGTTTTTTGAAATTTGACACCTATGTAGGTGAAAATTTAAGGGATGAAGTGTGTTTTCAATTAATCGTCTATACATGTTCTAAAATCAAAGGGATATCATCGCAGTTTCAACTTAAATGAGACGCCCTAACAATTTCGAATTTCGAATCCTAAAGGCGTGAAAACACATTTATTTTTTTTACAAAAATCCACTAGTACTATTGAACCCGTCGAGTTATAGAGTTGTTTTTCGTTTTATGATGATGAACACGTAACTACCCGTAAATGGATTTCAGTAATTTTCAAAATCCGAACTCTTAGGCTGTGAAGGAACGGAACAAAAAATTATTGAATCGTTAATTACGCTTTGACTCAATTGGTGGAGCCCACGATTTTTCACGAAAATAATTCTGCAACAGTGTTTCAATGGCTTATGTGCACATGTGAAGCTGTGCTTTATGGTTACTGGAAGAATGTATTATTGCACAGACGTGGCTCATTTGACTGTGCCAATAGGAAGAAGGTTTTTGCGACAGCACACGTCTGTGATAAGCGGGTAGAACCCTAGACGTTGAGAGTTATAAACATCTAATCACTGAACATGAAGCAGGGCTGCATATGTACACAAGGCATTTAAACAAATTGTTGCTGAGTTCTTTTCGTGAAAAATCGTGGGCTCTATCAATCGGTCATCGACTTGATTTTCACTTTAATTAAATACTTATACGTTTGTTTAACCTGTAATAGAAAGATTTTGCGAAATTCGACCATTGAAGAGGTGAATTGGCATAAGATTTGTTTTCATTTACCCCAATATATATACCTAACCTATGGAGATATTGAGATGTTTTTTTGCGTCAGAATAATGCTTACGTAAATACGAAAAATAATTATCTCAGTTCTTTTACTGAGAAAATAACTATCAAATACCCTAGGGGGAGGGTGTTTACTTAGTCTTAGCAAACCTTTCAAAGCAGACGATACGAAAAAGCAAGTACAGTCATAGAGAAGTATCTTATAGGGAAGATATTATTCTGCGTTTATATTGTTACATATTGGTATATAATCTCTGTGTGCCCAGTAACGAAATATTAAATTACAACTACACCTAAAACACTGTTAACACGAAAAAGGGCACTGTATCTTACTAACACCACTAATCCTTACACTAACGTAAAACTCACAGCGCAAGACGTGTCTACACGAGAAGAAACACGTTTATCAACTGCCCTGCTACACAGAGCAGAAAGCCAGGTCAGAACCACTTGTCGACGGTATGACCCACCCTCGTCTTTCTCTGGGATGGCCTATTGTCCGTGACGTCACGCCCTTCAGGCTCGCCAGTGCTCTTATCTGGCCTTATAGTCTAGTCGGTGTTGGGCTGGCAGGGGGTGTGGCTCACAGCAGGAAGTCTGCGAGGGATTACAAGGGTCAGCAGGAAACCTTGAATAGTAGGAACCTTAGCCTGGCCTGGCCAACACCGACTAGACTAGAAGGCCAGAGCACTGGCGAGCGTGACGTCACGGACAATAGGCCATCCCAGAGAAAGGCGAGGATGGGTCATCCCTTCGACAAGTGGTTCTGACCTGGCTTTCTGCTCTGTGTAGCAGGGCAGTTGATAAACGTATTTCTTCTCGTGTAGACGCGTCTTGCGCTGTGAGTTTTACGTTAGTGTAAGAATTAGTGGTGTTAGTAAGATACAGTGCCCTTTTTCGTGTTAACAGTGTGTTAGGGGTAGTTGTAACAGCGGTCTCAAGGTGCATGTTTTTAAATTTACGAAAGGCGAAGAGCAAAGAAGAAAATGGACTTTGGCTACATCAAGAGAAGATTTCCAAGCCAGACAATAGTAAGTTTACAATGCACACATACACACAGACATATATATATATATATATATATATATATATATATATATATATATATATATATATATATATATATATATATATATATATATAATAAGAAATGGGTCGGTTCGAACATTCGAGTATTGGATCTGCCGGATATTTGATCATGGACTTGTTCCGGTTTCGATTTACTAAGAAGTGTTCTATTCTTAACATTCAGATTCGTAAAATCGCTAAACAGCATAGGCAGCGCAAAACCTATATTACATTTATATTTACCTTGCAAGTGTAAGGATAACTGTAGGCCTGCGTACTTGACGATGAATTTTCACTATACGTAGGCTACATTTGCGATATTCATAATTCCAAAATCAATTTAATAAATAGGCCTACATGTATAAATCACGTAACCCGCTGTGTTTATGTACATCATCAAATAATAACAATAAAATAACAAGTGCCAACGCTAACTAGTAACTGTACCAATCGAACTGAAAATGAAACCCTTGCATAATACAAACAACGATATAAGCCTACCGCTGACAATAGTAGCAGAATCCTATCGTTGTTCATGCTGGATTGTTACAAATTGTTACTGTTCTCCGTTCACTCTAACCTTAATTCTGAAGTAAATAAATAATATAATATCATTGCACCTCGCAACCTTCTAATTGGCTCAATTTGTGCAGCATGCCGACTTACTATTTCCAACCGACAAAACTGTTTACGGGTATTATAATAAAAAAATAGAAAAATACGCACTACATACAAAAATTATTGCGTGAAAATTTTGTACGGGTTATCGACTTACGAAAGCGAAACTTACAAAATACTTGAAGAAAAAAAATAGCCTTCTTGTACATTTGCAGTATATTTCAAAATGCAACTACAATATCAAGCCATGAGTATGAGTAATGATCGTATTAAAACATTTTGGTACTGACGTAACGAACATTTGATACTGCATGCACTAAATAAAAGTCAACAAAACGCGTAATAAAACTTACTGTAAAGTCCTCGTGGATTATTTTGTACTTCTTTTTCATTTGGTCAATCGCCAAACAATCTATCGATAGTTAATTCACATCACATATTCATACGTTTTATAAAAATATGTTAAATTTTATTCCTACCTTGTAAACATCAGCGCAGTTTGTTTAATAATGCAGACAAAGATTATATCCACATTTTCAAATTCATGCAACACAATTTCACTGTTCACGACATACGACGTCACATAAGCTAATATGTAAGTCTATTTATCATGTAAACATTACTGACGAGGGGGACAGAACGAAATAGATCAAGGAATTTTGGTGCGGACGAATCGAAACGGAAAATGTATGTACGGAAAAACCATTCATTCGCAGTAGTAGCCACAACATTGACGTGTTATTCAAATGTCTGAAATACTTATAAAAAATGAAATTTGTTTGTGATATCTCCGACTTTTTTTACAGTGGTAATTATTACTGAACTGGTGTTTTCATGAATTATTATAAGAGTATTGTACATTTCGAAATGTGAAGTGAACCGAGAAACTCGTACATTTAACAGTACATCAGTCGTTAAACAAATCGTGAGTCAACTGTACGGACGTGTCGTCCGCTAACCGTAATTGAGTAATAAACATATAGTGTCATGTACTGTGTGCAATGTCTGTAAATATTATATATGTGTTAATAAAACTTTATTTTTAGGTAATGGAATTGTAAATTTATATGCACTCGACAGATTAAAAAGATCTATTTCTTAGGCAGTCGGCTGCCAGCGAACATGTTTGTTTATAATTTGGTTTGTTTATTCTAAAGCTCAGGTATAAATGAACGGAGAGTAATCAAAGAACCGGATAACATTCATAAATCATATTAATGTACTGCTTAGAACTTGGAAATTTAACGTAGTTAAATACGGGTTTCTGAACAAAATTTCCACTGAAAAATTAGTTGCGCCAGAAACAGAAATTACTATTGTTGGTAGCTGTACATGGGTAGCCTAATTTTTGAATTTGGTACTCAGTTTCAATAATGCCGTCTATTTGGGAGCACTTTTCAGTTGATTATACAGATAACAAATTGGCGTATTGTAATTATTGTAGACACCGTTTATCACGAGGTTTGTCAAAATCTACATTTAGCCTGCTCAAGCATGTAAAAATCCAGCATCCGCTTATGTTGAGTTCGGATTTGGGACAAAATATGTCGAGTCTAAACATAAACAAATCTGCTGACTCTTCACAACTTACTCCAACAACCATAAAAAGAAGAAACCCAAATATGACGTATCCCCAAATCAACAGATTTTGAAAAATGTGTTTCGACAAATTTACGCCATTCAAACATGACGACAAAAGACAGACTGAAATCACAAGATGCACAGCAGCTATGGTGTGCATAGATGGTCAGCCGCTTAACGTGGCTATACATAAAATTACGCACACATTTTATATGTATATATGTATGTATATATATATATATATATATATATATATATATATATATATATATATATATATATATATATGTGTGTGTGTGTGTGTGTGTGTGTGTGTGTGATTGGCCAGATCTGGGCAAGATATATATAACCCTTTCATTATCATATTTGGCCCCGATATAATTTCAAAAAGGACGTAAGACATCATTTTACGTGCACAGTTATTTTGCAAACTAGCTATACTTCATGAAGTAGTGTTTTTTGTGACTAGCATATTTGGGCAAAAAAATATTGCAATTTATTTTGGAGTAATACTTGTGTAAATTTTACATGAATTTTTTCCTGGGCTTGTAGAATTCACAAGAAGGAAAAGAAGTTCAGTAAAATATTATGCTAATAATATTGTATCGACATTTTCCTCGCTGTAAAAAACTCAGGTGAAAGAATTTTTTAAATAAAGTATGACATTTCTACAGTTTTACTTGAAATTATAATGAATTCATGAAAATTGTATGTAAAAACTGTTTGCAAGAAACAAGCTTTTGAAAGAGCTGGAAATTGTTCCTCACTATTGTCTGCCGTAATTACAGACAACGCTATCGGTACCGACATTGTTTTACTTGTCGGTTAGAGTACCTATGTGAAAATGTGCTGAAATTGACTACGAAAATGCAGTAACTCATTAATGTAAATAAAATCATGATTAAGCGTAACCATTAATCGAGTTCATAAAGACGCTCGTTTAAATGCTACAGTTAATCAATAATAACGCTGAACTAATATTCAGTAATCATGTTACATACTAGCTTATCCCAACCTACCTAACCAAATACATATTTTCAAGTTGGCTGTTGTAAGGATATTATTGAACGTATTAATTATGTAAATAATAATTACATCCTGTCATCTTCAAAGCTGACGAATTCCTTGAAATGAATTGCTTCGTTAAAGCTAATGATCCGCTCAGCAAAATGTAAAGTATCAAATAAAATAATATGTATATTTTTTTTGCTGTAAATCATTTTGGAAATAGGCTACTGCTAAGTAAAAATTTAAAAAGCAATGCAAACATCTTTCTGTACAGGACAATTATATATAGTTTTCTTTTAATTTTTTTCAGGCTGTCCTGTTATAAAATTACTATAGTTAAGATGCAAATATTTATAGCACGTATTTAATCACTGTATTAATAGGGAGCCGTGCTAAAATATTTTGACAAGGAATCTTTATGACATAAAGGCCAACTTACAATAAATAAAAAACACAAGCCTTTGCAGGTCTGTGGATTAAAATTTGGCGGGTGTCATAAATGTTGTATCTTTCCATTTTGTGTGTTCGTATTTTGATTTAATCAAAAATTAAAAGAGTTAAACAATTTAGAGTCGGTTTAAAAACCATTGCGTGCAGAAATCGCGTTTTATGTCCTAAACTTTCTGTTTACTTTACATGTAGGCTACGTCACTTACATTTCTATTGAAACCTGTTTGTATATTGCTTGAACGATTAGGGCATGTGCGAATTTAATTTTGTAAAATTACCATACAGAGAAGTGTAGTAAACCATTACTTAGGCTACTATCAGATTTTTTGGTTTCAAATATATCTAATATATTTCATTAAATGCATTACATTTTTGGTTGTGTTAGAGCATTTTAAATAATACAGTAAAATTTCAGAAGGTGATACTGATGTTGGCTGTGTAATCATTGCAGTTAAATTATGGACTTATGATACTGAAAGTAGCAGGTAAACGATAATAAGGCCTAAAATTCTGTCAAATATTGTTTTAAAGGAACTAAATAGCCTACATGATGGTGTATCGTTTTCCATTTAGGCGTTTTTACCTCCCGTTTATTTCAAACAATTCAAAGTAACTCAAATATTTTTTTAAACCAAATGCTTTGAAAAAATTTGAGACAGTGTACAGTAATACGATACACAATTTTGCCAAACCGTTTTTTAAAATAAAGTACCGTTTGCGAGAAAAAATTATTTTGCTACATTTTGGCTTATTTTCACAACAAAATGTGTACTATTTCGGGGGCAGAAATCTAGAAATAAGTTTGGTGTATTGCAACAGAAAAATTAAAATAAAACCTTTGGTATATCGCACCCCCAATGCAATACCAACATATATCAAAATATTTCATTTTTAGATAAATACAGTTATCACACATACAAATTTCTGGTTTTTGGATGATTACAGTGTAATGTAAACATAACACAACACATGTTGGTATTAAACTGAAAAATATGTTCCGCTGTTTAACCTCGTGCTGCATAAATAGTATAAATGTTAGTCTTGCACTGATCATTACTGTTACTTGGAAAATGTGATTAAAACAAAACTTTTTACTAAATATTTCGAATGCATTTCTTGGTTATGTCAGTGTTGCATTAAGTAGAGAAAACTATCCTCGATTTCACTACTTACGTAACTAAAAAATGTTTATTTTTTAGTTGTGTTGGTATTGTGTTGGGAATGCGATATAAGTGTTAAAACTGCGAAAGGAATTTTTGATATATGTATTAATTTGCGTTACAAAAAATATTTTCGAAACCACTGCTAAACTAGGGAGCGAGGCCTTAATAGCGATTATTTGTTGTATGTATTTCAACATATGCTACCACTATATTTATTTTCATTCAATTCAGGTTGCATCAAATTTCGTTTTACTTTTTATTGTTTCTACTTCAGTTATTGATGTTTCAAGGTTTCCCTATGTAACGTCGTGGTAATAAAAATCCTTAGAATTCGAATAAATGAAACAAAAACATTTTGAAGTAACGCTTTTACTATAAATAAATTTAATTTTGTGGTTAAATAGCACGTCTCAGCCATTGTATTGATGTAGCTACAGATTCACAAGAGGAACTGTACACAATAAACACAATGATGGGGAGACACACGCTACCAGACTCCGATCTGGAAGCACACCTGCGGAGGGAGGATGGCCTACTAGTGATGACGTCACAGCAGTGTGCGCCGGCCTGTATTCTAGTCGGTGTTGGCCTGGCGCACCCCAAGGGACAAAGTTTGTGGACAGTGTGGTTTCTTTTAGTTTTTACAAGACATCCCTTCCGTGGCCTGTGTCCGCTGACACCACTTCTCAACTATACGTACACAAAATTACGTATAGTACCGGCAAATAAAAATGTGCTTGTAACTGGTAAGGAGACTTTGTAAAACTATAAATAAATTAAACGAACCAGTTATTTATTTTTGTAGGTTAATAACAAGCAAAAGGCACTTTGAAATGATCAATAAATTTGTATACTGATCTCAAAAAACCAAACGTTTCGAGCTATCGAAATACGGAAAATATAACCATGATAGCAGTTTAAACCTAATAAATTGTTTAACTTTCGTAAAAAAAATACACAACGTACATGAGTGTAAAAACCAAGCATAGCAAATGTTAAATTTTTGTTAGATATGTATCTTTCTTGCACAGAACAAATACATCTTCAGATCATAATTATTCAGCTAAATGCACTGTATATGCTTTAAAATGCATCATTAGAATATATTTAAGCATAATTATTTATTCATAGAAGGAAAATCTGCATAAATCATTTTTCTCTTAGTGAAGCATCCTCATCCTTCATATTTATCTTACGTTCCAAGACAATGATTATGAAAACGAAGTTATAAAATACATAATTAAAGTTTAGTTTACCTCAAATTGCTTTTTTTTTATTTACAGTTATTTATCACATCATTGATAAGTTTATAATTATTATCGAATCACAAGGTTTCCTGTATTAAGTCACAGTTTAATCAAAACATTTTTGGTCACACAATTACTGTAGCAACTAAAATATGTAACTAATACGCCATTTTAAGCAAGTTAAGTTTTTTACAGAACACATTTATGATTAATTTTAATTTTAATTTTGCTGTCGAATCCCAAGTTGAGAGTAGTAATTATATTTTCTCCCTTTGTTTAATTAAATGACGACTAAAATAAAATATACTCATGAAATTTTGTGCTCCTGTGTGTGTGTATAAATGTTGTTTATGTAATCAGAGTTGGGAATCTTTTTATATTTGTTAACTTTCGGCACATGTTGACTTTAATGGGTAAGATAAACTACTTTCTTTTGTAATATTTAAGTTATTCAAACTACATATATATCGTAACTATTTTAACGCTAAATTAAATAATGAAATGGAATGTTGCACGTGCGCACATGTACGTAAAAAAGACAGGCGGGGACAGGAAAAGGCTCGGGAAGGGCGAAGGTAATCAATTTAGAGAAAAAATTTTTGTTTTATTTCAGATACTACTAACAGAATTATTGGTTTTATCACCACAAAACGCTCATAACCTATCAACAAATTGTAATCAACTATTATGAAAATTTTAGCCTACTGCTGTTCCACTCTCACCACTGGCAAATACAGGATTTCAGTTCAGAAGATGTATGATCCATACAGTCTTTATCAAGGTAGTAGACAGGAATGGGAATGATAAAAAATCTTTTCCTGCAATTATACATATTCATCTTCAATTAGTAGCCAAATTTACTGTTGTAAGTGAGCATATCAAATCCATTTGTGTCTATTCGTCTTAAAAATTATCAAAGTACTGTAAATTCGCTTGTAATACGATAATTTTGACAAATGGTATTCTGATTTTCCAATATATTACAAATTTAATCCTGTATTAGTATTGTTGATGGGTCAAAAGTTAGGCACTGTAAATTTTTTTGTTCTTATTAGTTCAGTAGAACATTTTCGTAAGCTTTTCTTAAGATTCGTACGAGATTCTTTATTGGAACAAATTGCTCAAACTTTATGGTATAAATACTCTGTCCTGCTATAATTAAACATTCAGGTAGTGTAATACAAAACAAGCATCTGTGGCCACAAAATGAAAAAGAACATGGCGTGGCTGAGATTCGTTTTAAAATTCAAACTGTTTGGTACATTAAATGTTTTCGCTATATACAAATGATGTAAACATTTGCTGCACAGTAGACACGCGAATTATATTAACAATTGCAATAATTGTTTTAATGTTGCGTGTTGTTAAAATATATATTTTAAAGCAAATATTTAACTGGCTAAATAAAGTAATGATTACATGTTATTGGTATCGTTGAGAAAAAATAGCTGAAGAGATTTTGTTTCAAATCTACATTTCATTACGAGTATCAAATAGTATAAAATAAACTCTAAAAACGTAAGTTTGAAACGTAGCAGGCAAGGTTAATTTAGCGCAGTTTTTCATGTAGTGTCGTTGCTACTCTCTAACGGTGGCTTGAGTAACTTTATTTACATGTAAGCTAAGAGTATGATTTTCGTATAACACTAAATAAAAAACTACCACTTTAGTTTTTACAAACAGCACTTCATAATTTTTTATAGTAAATTGTAGAATATAGCACGTTTTATTTGGTCTCAAGAGCAACATAAGCTACAGAATATATTATTTTTGTAGTCTTCAGTCGAAGCGACACAAGTATGGCGACTTTGGTGTGTGACAATATTTTCCAGCATTCAGCAGTAGTCTGACCAGAGTATCCCTGTCGGCAGGCCGGGAGGATACGACAAGATTTCTGCTGTCTTGACTAGGACAACGCGTATTTCTTTCGGGCGAGAATAGTGACTTGCCTTGCATTGTGAGTACTCGGTAGTCTGTATCACGCCATTTCGAGTTTGTGAATCTGAGAATAACGCCCCCTCAGGACCACGCCAGACACAGCAGCAGACATACTCCTCTTTGATGGACAGCACCATAAAACCCGCGACAGTGCTGCTCTCTGTGAGAATTTGGCTGAACTTTTTGCTGGGACTTTTAAATTGCCTAGTACGACGTAACTAGGATTCACTCTTAAGCGCTTAGCAAAATCTCTCACTCACTCACTCATAAGTAGTTGCCACGTGTTTTAAATGTGTCCCCATTTATCGCGTTTTGTGGCGGAAGTACGTTGAGCCTAGTGTTAATGTCCTCTAGGCTCCCAACTGGAGGCATTTCATATAAAGCTATAATTAAAATTATTTAAATCAGTGCAGTTGACGCTCAATTATATAAACTAAGGATCCTATTTAACTGAGCTAAGTAATATAAACTAGCAAAGGGAAAGCCACATAGATAATGGAAATAAAATTTAAAAAAAAATTAACAAATGAATAAATTAATTTGTTATAGAAATACTGTCAAGTATAATTTGTTAACAAAACCTTAATTCACTTATACGAAATGTTATAATAAACAACTTTAAAACGTAGGTTAAAATAATTTATGTATTACTCGCTGTTAATTTTAATGTATAACAAAAACCAGCCAATATTATTTTAATGTTTTGCATGTGTTTTAGTAAATTGTGAAACAAGAACTGAACAAAAGTAAAAATGTTACAGGCAATATATATTAAGTTCCTCTACACCCAAATCCTAAATTTGGAGCATATAAGGCTTAGTTTGCGAAGCAACTGTTAATGTGATATGTCCGTATTAGTTAAAGTACCGCTGCGCGTTGTTTGGACAGTTTTCTGATGATTTTGGTTTTGTGACCCTCGCAGCTTGAACGTTATCTCTCTCACCATCCGCGTTGAAACTTAGCAACATATTCCTTAGTTCACGCCCTTGTGATAATTCAATATATCCCTATCGAAATTTCCTACAGGACCTGCGCAACTCATTGAAAGCTACTTTTAAATTATGTTCCTTTTACAACATTTTATCTCTCACACTGGACTTTAATTTCGTCTTTTTGTCTTCTAATGTTGGCCTGGCCTGATAACTACTCAAATCAAATATTATCCTCATATATTTACATAGATATATTACTCTTCATTTACCTCCATTCAGTATAGAATATTTTAACTTTCACTTGAATATATATAACACTTTTAATATCTTATTAGCACCCTCTCATTTATTATGACTATAACATTATCACACTATGTGTGGGCGGCATAAATTTGAATTATTTTATATCTTTTTCACTTGCGTTCTGAATAATACTATTTAACTTGCGTACCTAATATTGTAAAAATGTTCGTACATATAATTATAAAACTACGCAGTTTGCACTAACTTTTCATGAGTGATAGTAACTAGGTTTGTATTCATTATATGCTCTGCAGTATTCTCTTAACAGTATAAAAATTCCTTTCATTAGCTTACTAGCATGTCTTTTTCAGATTATAAAACCATGTCCATTTCTTATATAATAAACAACTGCAACTGCACATAGAACACTTAATTAAATATACGCATTGTAACGTAAGCACCTGTCATTAACTTCACCCTAGAATACATTATCAGGACACACAAATATTTTTAATGACTCTCAAGGTCTTACTCCAAGGAGGTCTAATAGCTGTACCTTCGTGGCACATTGTCCAGTAACTGTGTCACATATATGACCCACAGTAAAAGTCACATATTTTCTCTGTGTCTGGAATTTCCATCAGGTCAATGGCACTAAATGTGACTAAAGGTCCCGCTGAGCAGTTCACGACTCCGCCAGAGACGCATCTACCCGCGACTATCGCGAGAATCAGTTTGTTGACCTCTTGGATAAGCAACTTCTACCGCCTGTGTAAACATGAGTTTGCCTGCGTAAGAATATCGCAGGTGAAGTAGGCGTGTCTCTCGCACTGATCCAATGGACCCTTGCATGAAATTTTAAATACGTTGAAATGTATGACATATTTTTAACAATGAAGAAATTTGTAGATACCAGGAAGAATGTTTCTTCTAAACACTATAGTTTATGAATGGGAGGCAAGCAAATTTCGGGGAAGCAGCAGGCGACCGAAAACATATTTTGATTGGTCCACGTCACACGCCATAACGGCCAGCACTGGTCATATAAAGGGTTAAGCTAGCATGTAACTTAGCGGGTAAAGTGTGGCGTGTTTGTTACGGTACGTAGCTACTGCTTTTAATGATCCGGGTTCAAAACCCACGTCTGTCATATATTTCTTAAATATCACTAGTAGATCGTTTTACAAGCGTCTAATACACAAATGTTTTATTAATTTTTTAAAACCATCTATTTTCCATTTTTGCAATCATATTAATACGATGTCTGAAATGGCATATTTGCGCGGAAGAAACAGCGATTTAAAGGAATGTGAATCGCGAAAGTTATTTTTTATGAGATCTAGTATGATAGTGTACCTACGTTAAAATAATAGGTTTAGCTTGCATTTAGTCTAAATGTGTTTATTTTGTGCGTGTTCAATCACTCGTTACTTCACATATTACGTAATGAACACGTCATTAGTGGTAAATAGTACTGCTACACTGTTTTACAACATAAATAATTTTATTTCGCGGTACGCTAAACCAAATCCACACAATAGCCCAGAAGTATTATTTGCTGTATAAATTTATGTATTGCGTATGAACCTAACATCCGTAATGAAAAAAAAATACTATTGGTTATACAGTATTAAATTTGGAAAAAGAATCGACGGTTCAATGCAATATCTGAGAAACGATATTATACGAACCCCTCACTTAAGTTTTCCAATATCAGCCCAGAGAGTAACCATTGCACCATCGTGGCCGACACTTGGTGTGGTTCTATTGTAAAGTATATATACATGGGTATTAAATAATTAATATACTAATGGTTTGCGCTAGTAAACAGGTTTATTTAATGTATTATTGCATATTACAGTGCTCGGATATTGCTCTGATATTGTGCGATATAACAGTCTGCGTAAGGCCGCTTGCACAACCCCGGCAAAGCCGATGCTGGCACCGTCTACGGCGCCGGACCTCTCAGTGTTGTTAGCCGAGTGGTCGCACACGCAGACCGGCATTGCGAAATTATGGAGTGCAGCCGGGGATGATCTCGGCAAACCGGTCACCGTCCTGACATCCGGGTCTCTGGGAAAATGCTTTCTTATCGCCTCTTGCACACGGTTCCTGTGGAATCCCAACCCGGCAAGCGCCGCAGCTCATCAACACTGTAGGTCCTACACATTTCAGGACCAGGTCACAGTGTAGCACAGTTTGCAAGATGAATAACTTTACCTACGACATCGTGACAGTGATAGAGTTGGTTGAAAATACGCCTTGCATATGGGACAAGACAAGTGACAATTTCAAAGATCGTACAGAGAAGTAAAAAGCATGGCTGATGAATGCACTTTCCTAGAGCCTGGATTCAACAATCTGTAGGAAAAAAATAAGACAATAATGCGTACGTTAAGATATATAACCCACTAGTCATCGGCAACGTCGGCTACGTTTCCCACATGCGAAAAATCCGGGCTGAACACATCGGGGATTGAACTCGGATCGCCTAGATTGTAGCCGAGTGGTCAGATTGCCCGGACACCGCGGCCCTTGAATGTACTGCTAAGGCTGCTGAAAATTAGCAGTAAATCATGAAAAAAAAAAAACTTTTATTCGACACTGCGTGAATTATACATAAATTTGTGCGATTTATTTGCAATGTAATGCAGTGTTTTATTTATTTAAGGGGATGGTGCACGACATTTTCAATTTTCAATATTTTCCTCGCTGCGAATTTCTCAGAAGGCATGACGACTTTTTCGTCAAGAAATTCTATAAATAATAGTCTACTACACGGCTAAACATGATTAGATATTATAAAACGTTTTTATCCTGTGATATATAATGGAAGATTTTAAAAAATGCATTCCTTCTTATGTTCCAACAATTTTTGGATACTATAAGTAATTTATAATGTAATTGTGCAAGAAGGTGTAGTAGAGTATTATTTATAGCATGAAAAGTGACAGTCTCAATACGCCTCCTGGTAAGATTGTAGTGGAGGAAATAATGGAAATTGAAGACGGTCGTGCACCATTCCCTTAAGCAAGTATATGCGAAATTTCTACATGCAGACAAATAATTTAAACACATTATTATTATAATAAACTTGACTAAGTTCAAATTAATTTCTTTGGTATCATAGCTAATTCAAAAAGTGTTTTGTTTCCGTTATCGGTTACAAATAAACGAGAAATTATTATTTCGCGTCTTCCATTTCATGTCAGCTTGTACAAAGAAAGTGGAAAAATATCAGAGATTCGTTTATAAAATTTCTGTAAAAGAAATCAGGAAAGGATGAAGCGAAGAAATACTTATATGCTACCACACTTCAGTTTTTGTTGAAGATCATCGAGAGAGACGATACAGAATCAAGTATCCCTGATTCAGAGACACAAGTGGAGGAGTGACAAATAAGTCACCAAGAGTCCAACGTGGAAGAAACAGGGTTCGAGGGTGATACTGAATTGGTACGTACACGACATGCAAGTGAAAGCCGAAGCGAGAAACGCAAAATTATGTAGCTAGTCATAGACATGACAGAGAAATTTTAAAACCTTCGTAAAACACCACACCTGATGAGGATCAAGTGCTCTTCATATCTGTAACACCAGCCGAGGAAAAAAATTTCTGAAAATTACAAACTGGTATTTAGAATGGGGTTTCTGGGCTTGATACGAGACACTAACCGAAAATCCGCTAGCTTATAGCATGTTGCAAGAACGTCCTCAAGGTGCTTTCTTACATAATTATGTGCATAATGTCCCATTAAATGAAACGCAATTCACCACATACTCCTCTCAATTACAACACTATCCCAATGCAAATAGCCAACAAGACGTGTTCGCAAATCATGCCCGCTAAGCTTTTTCTGCAATAAACTTGTGTGTTTATCATTATTTTTAAGGACTGCGGTCGCTTTACTGTTCTTAAGACTGTGAAGTAATTATAATAAACATTGCTAATTACACTACATATTTCGTTTGCATTTTTATATTATAATACTGCATCTTTCGTGAATTAATTTTTTGGAGTAATCCCTATAAAAATTCTAGTTGGAACATGTGAATCAATTATCTTCTGCGGTTGAAAATATGCAATATTTTCGAAGTGATTTGTGGATATACTATAATTACAAGTATATGTTTTGGGTTTATAATAGAACAAATAATAAAATTTCTCCAAACAACTTCAGAATGAAACTGACAACAAAAAATAAGGAAAATTAGTTTAGCCCTACTCAGTACTCATACTGCAATAAAACAGCTAAATTTAAAATTACTTATATTTTTATCTCGCCTAATTGTAACTGCTAGCACTTCCTTAGGAGGAATGCAGAGCCTCATCACTGTATCTTGTCCTTGTATGCAGCCCTGGAATATGTGCAACACGATAGTTGAATGTTGTTGTACTCATACGAAAATAGTTTAAAAATAATGTTTCGTCGTTTTCTATCTTCTCAAAAAGAGTATAAAAACTTCCTTCTAAAGTTCACACTGCTACTATAGAATGCAGCCAGTACTGTCGTCGATATGATTTACTACTATATTAACGACGTAAATGCAGCAGATACGATAAAAACAACCTTCCGTTCCATACGAGACCCATCTTTCCTCTATGCTTTCCGAAACCAAACTACTCCACAGGGGCGACTACGCCGCACCGGTGCGGCCGTTTCGTGACGGTACGTGTGCAAAGACTTCTCCCGGCGCCGGTGACGGTGCGTGTGCAAGCAGCCGAACACTAATCTTTTATAAAACCTCCGACTCGAATACCTTTGAAATATAAGATTTGTTACATTTTATGAGTGACTACATACGCATAACCAAACGAACCACCGTAACAGACTTAAAAATAGTTTTTTATTGATGAAGCGTAGTCTGGCATTCCGCCGGAGTGCGACAGCAGTAAGTTAACTTGCCAAGTCTCGGTGTGTACTATGGCTTGTGACGTTACTGCACGTTTCCACCGGGGTTTTAAAAGCGCGAACTTTAAGTAGCTGTAGTTACCTCATATCAAATTCAAATTTAAAAATTTTCTCAGACATCGATTTCTTTTTACATGCACGTAGTGCGGATGATCTCACTGAAATTCACTTGAGTGGTCCATTCCTCACAGCCCCTCTTCTCGTCGCTCAATGTTTTCTTTCTTTCGCCCCCATATCGAGAATCTGTGCATCCTACACGGGCCGGTGATCCACGGCACTAGCGTGGGCTTGAACCCCAGGGTCGGCTAGGTCCCGGATCAAAGTTCCGTCGTAAAATAGTTGTTTCCCTTCCGTTTGTGCACGTTCTCTGTACTCATTTTCTATGTTTGACATGACAGTGGAAAGCGAAATGAATTATGCCTACAGGGAAATGCGGAACTGGATAATTGGCGATGCTACCAGCATGTCTACAAACATATATCGCACGCATTCTCGGCGCTGTGTACTCCCCTCTGGCATTTTTGCAAGTTCAGCGCTGACTGACACAAATATTCGCGCAACAGCGGCACCGTTACTCGGTCGTGCCTGTTCCACGACTGCTCGTGACCGTGACATATGGTTGCATTTTTATCACTCTTTACCTTTGCAATCGCAACCTAATTTTATGAAAATGTTGTGTACCTTTTTGGAGAATTCATTTAAAATATACATTTTCACTTTATTATTACTGAGTAGCCGGCATGAATACTATATTTGAATGTAATTTATTAATACGTTCTTTTAATACTATTGTTTACACAACGTTAAAAAAAACTCCTTAACTTCATTAATGTAAACATATATATCATTTAATCTCATTAATTTACATTTTATTACTACACCACCTATATTTTCTTTCAAAAAGCAAACTGCAGTTAATTTGGGTATTTTTATTAAATTTGTAAACTTGTACATCGCGGTTAGAAGCTTTGCAATTTGGCATTATATTGTCATTTGGAAATTCTCTAAAAGTTGATAAATTAAAATTCATATAACCTACCGGTGTTTTATTAAAATTTTACTCTTTAGTTCACTGTGTGTTATATTAAACGTATAGTTAAGAAAACGCGAACATAACACAAGTTACTAAATCTCATGAGAAACTCCTAATTAATATTTATTTTTTGTCTAGCCGGGGTGGGTGGGATTTAACTTACAGGGGAAAAGGTTGTCTTGCGTTTATACTACACGCGAAAACTCTAAAAAGGGAATGGTGGGAGCCACTAGACGTGGTTAATGGAGGAAGGAAAACCCTAGCCCCCACAGTTGTCGTAGATTCAATTTAGTTGCTTCTACTGGGTTTCTAATAAGCTTTATAGTTGATTTACATTTAATTCCGCAGCATTAAGGATTATGCAAATTTTAATGAGACATCTGTTGTTTGAATTAAGATACATTTAAAAAAAAGCATAAAATATATCATTTTTAGTAGTAAATTTTAGTTACATTAACATTTACACACGGAGGAGCTTCTATTAATATTCATACCACAGCAATATACAGATTCCAGTTAATGTATGGTTATGGTTTGATGTCTCTCACATTGTATTAACCCGGTCAAGCACAAGTCAGTACCTTAGGCAGCACCATGGTGTCCTGGGTCACGTGGTGGCAGACAGACCCCTTTCCACATTGTGTGCCTTTTGAATATTCGCGATGTGTTAAAAACTTGTCCCCGTTTATCGCGCGTTATTGTGGAAGTACGTTGGGAAGTGTTTGAATGACCTTGAGGCTCCCGTCTGCAGCCATTCGTCTGTCGCCGTGGTCACAGACGACCGTGGTTGGTAACTTTCCCCAGATATTCTGCGACCTTGGACCCTGCACTTTACAAATATGCTCTGGTCTCGTGCCGGAACACTATGCACAATCATGTGGAAGAAAACAATTTTCTCCGAATATGTAGGCTTATACCTGGGCATGGTTTATTAGCATTATTTTTGTTGATTTTTCCAGTGACAGCTATAAATCCCATGAACGTGTTTTTGTGTAAAATTACACCAATAAAAGTGTAGAGACTGCTGACACATACATTTGTGTAAAATAATAAAAAAAAAAAACTTTTGTACAGATAGGAAAACTTTGAGATATTTTATTAGTGGTTTATGGTATTATTCTCCTTTCCTCATGCAATTGAGTATCGTGAGGAAGTAAATATGAAAGAATGAAATAACAGTGATTCGGTTCCTTTATTTAAAAATTATTATAATTTATGATAAAAAGGTTTGGTGCAAGGCACTACCGACTTCATGTTGATCTGTGTTATTTTCCCTTACGTGAGTGAGAGATTTTGGTCAGCGCCTGATATTGAATCCTTTGGCGCGGGTGAGGGGCGGCATGATTCCCACATGCGAAAATCCGGGGACCTGCTGTAGCATCCAGAACGGTTGCGATGTACAAAGGGAGTGAACTCGGGTTAGGGGCGCATGAGTTTTGGTGGCAATTAAGGGGCTATGGAAATGTACAATGTCAAGCGGACGACTGGAATACGCAATCGTCAATAAAATCTGAACTACTCATCAAAATGCGATGATATTATTTTTACTTATAGATATTTTATCAGCGGACGTTTATTTACATAGCACTATGCGGTAGTATGCTTTGCTTTTGAGTAAAAAATTAAAAACGGTTTTTCGAAAAATAAGTGCTTGAAACCACAAAATGTAAAAAAAACTGTCGTTTTTTATAATTTTTAATATGATAACATTCGTAAACCTCTAGCGGAGAGATTTCCGGAAAGTAAAAGTATTTTCAAATAAAAACACAAGAATTTTTTAAATTCTGTTACTACGGAGGCCTAGATATTATCATATTATAAATTATAAAAAAACGACAGTTTTTTTTTACATTTTGTGGTTTCAAGCACTTATTTTTCGAAAAACCGTTTTTAATTTTTTACTCAAAAGCAAAGCATACTACCGCATAGTGCTATGTAAATAAACGTCCGCTGATAAAATATTTGCTCGGCGAAAAATCTCATCGAATTTTTATGAGTAGTTCAGATTTTATTGACAGTTGAAAATTCCAGTCGTCCGCTCGATATCGTAACTTTCCAACAATAACTCAATACGCTGGTAGTTTCAGTTCTGAATACGTTTATTCCCACTTACGGCACATCTGAACACTTGTTACGCACAACTGGTACAACTTAATATGTATAACTTTATGACAGACTTTCACTTGCATGGCCGGACCGTGTCTAACGAAGAATACCAAATTGGTACCTCTGCTGGGATGCGTTACGGCTGTCCCCTTACAGGTACATGCTTTACTTGCGAGTCTTTGGGATGCGGTAAAGTGATTCCCCTATACGCTTGCGCTCGCCTAGCCCATTGCATGTCTTACCACGATTCCCCAAGTGACCGTGAGTGTCCGGACACCGCCCAACGAATGTCGAGAGACACTTTGTCGCCCTTACTTATAATACAAATATTATAGGCCTACAACCATACGATTGGGGCCGTGTGTGATGAAATAAGTAATGTGCTCACCGCTATGGTGCCGGTAGCACAACAACTCTTTCCTCTACTGGCTTTGGAGCTTTGACAAACTTAGGCAAAAATAACACACTCTCTGTTTGACTTACACCGAACTCGACACTTACTCCTGATACACGTAAAAGAGCATACACATAGCTGCACTGTAGTACGCTTTGTTGCATGACCCCACAGGGACTCGAACCAGGATCGTTTTGGTGGCAGGCGAATAGTCTGTCCATTTGGCCACCACGGCTCTTATTTTCCTCTACGTGCATGTGGCTAATGCAAATTGAAGCAACGGGAAGCTGTGAATATTTTACATTTTTAGGAATTAAGTGTCGTAAAGTACACACGAAGTAACTTATACATTTTTACGATTCCGGCACAAACTTGGACAAGGTTTTGTTTTAAGTTCAGATTTGCAGCCACCTATATTGACGAAGACCTTACAACTCACCAATTAAAACGGTAGAGTGAAAATTATCATGGAAATTTAATATGAAATGAAACAGTTCAGGTGACACGTGGTTAAGGCCGTGCTCTCTTGTTTCTGCTCCTTTTTCGATAGTTTTTAAGCATAAACAAGATTAGATATCAAAAAGTCTGACAGTTTTGTTTTAAACTGTTTTTGCCGCGATAGCTGTTCTTTTCAAAAATAAATTGTACGGTTTCGACTAAAATGTCAATTTTCCAGAATTTCGTTATTTACGTAATTAGGTAAAACCGTACTGTTTACTGCCTTTAAAAGTCGAACAGCAGGGAGAAGACGATTTTAAACAAAACTGCAAAACATATTTCTATATCTGGTCTCGTTTAGACACAAAAATGTAATATAGCTAAAATTGTAGAAACAAGAGGGCACGGCCTTAACCCCTAGAGGGTAAATAGTAACCCCGTCCTATGGTACATAGTTCGTATAAAATAATGTAGTTAAATATTTATGAAACAGTTAGAAATTCCTACAAACTGGACATTAAAAATTTTCAAATCAAATAACTTAAAGTGAACAAGAGGTCAGTCATCCCAATATGTCATTTATTCTGTGAACCTTCTTATTTTAACGCTACTCTTTTGATAGATTTTACTGCATAAATTTAAACTTTCCTAAGATATATGATAATTTTTTAATGTAGAATACTGATTTTAATGAAAATAAATAGCAGTAATTTCCATGTTATTTATAAATGCTAGTGTAAACATATTATTTTTACTTCAGTATGCAATACAAAATTTACTACTGGAAAAGTTTTGGAAATTCTTATAAAATAATCTGGAGATAAATATGTTATATAGACTACCCGAACTACCGATATGATCACATGGCAGGTAATGAACTTGACCTTCAGTAGTCCTATATACTGTAGAAAATAAATTACGAAGTCTTAAAAAAGGAGGGGTTATTCAGGAATAAGTAGATAAAAGATTGTGGCAGTTATTGATACACGGGCATTTATTCTACTAGAATGACAGGTACTCTGAATACAAAAACGGTTACAATGTATTATATTAAATTATGAGAGGAGCGCTATATTACTGATTATTAATATATTAAATTAAGTCGAGGATTGCTGCCACCTTACTAGATCTGACGACCCTAACGAAAGCTGGATTGATGAGAATGATGGCATCAACGAACGAGCGAGCACGCCCCCACCGGTACTCGAACCCCGAGCCCCGGAGCAGAGATGGGCTGCTGTTGATAGGACGAGTGTTGGCGGGCGACAGACGTGGTTTACTTGGTAACAAGGCGTTATATCGGCGCGCTTGTCCTCATATTTACGGCACTACGAGGGGGATAAGATAAGTGGCTGTCTACCTTGGTTTCCCAACTCTGGCCTAATTGCAGTCCGAACCTCTCTCGCTGTCCGACCTGCTTAGCCATATCCTAACAGAGGACATAATACGTATATCCACTACTGACTTTGCTATTACCATTTTAGTGTATATTTCTCAAACAAGTCATGTTTTCTGTCAGCGTCACACTAGTTTTAGGAGTACTCCTTCATTTTAACGTAACAAACATTTCTTTTACAATGTTTAACGTTAGCTACAAATTTTTTCAAGAGTGTAAGAAGTGTTGTTTATCTGTTTTCAGCGGGGAAGAACTGTATCAGTGCATCTGGATCAAACGAAGAGGAATTAATGTATTAGAGTTTCAGATGGGTGAGTTGAAATGAAACTATACACATTTGATTAAGTTATGCTTGTGTAATGTTTTATTACTCAATGTTCAATCGAGAACCTCTGTAATAATTATATTTCCGACAAGAAAATTTTTAGCATATCAACTGTGTTCAAGGAAATATAAAAAAAACGTAAGATAACAGATCGCCAACGTGTAATGATGTAAATTGTTATAGCCTTTCATATCAATCACGATAACCATACGTAACCAAATTACTGCATTATCAATTTATTTTATGTTTGTTTAAGATTTTTTAAGTAATGTTATATTTGACAGTTTTTCATCGTATAAACTATCACATAACAATATGCACATTACATGTGTAAAGGGTACTCCTAGAAAACTTTTGAACTTCATAGTTAGCTACAATATCTTCTTAAAAGAACGAATAATTATTAAAAATTTTCAGTAAACGTATTTCTTAAAAGTGTTATACTTACTGATATTAGGGCATTACATTTCTGGAACGTAAATGGGGAAAGGGCATTCGGGTGTTTAACCAGTTGGTCCTTTTCCATTCCAAATTTCTCGTTTTCCCGAAAAAAAAAAAATTATAGAAATTTTCGAATTTCTCTCCGACCCCACAAAATATTTACCTTACTCGATGTGTCAAAATATGAGTGGGTGATGGTCTGTTGAAGCTGGGCAGATGACGCAATTTTCTTGCGTAAGTATTAGACGGTGGACGTGAGCGTTGTGGGAATAGTAAGAGGTGGAACCGTCCGGCCGACAAAACTCGCAACCTACTGCGCAGTTTCCTATTGTTGCCACTATAGCTCCAAAGGACGGAAAGCTAGTACCAGTCAGTACGTCCCGCGCGAAATACAGGAACAAGTTAGTCCGTGAGCCAATGGTGAAGGTGAGTACCAAAAAGGCGGAGTAAGTCCAACCAGGATTTTTAACTAACTATATGTATGTAGTGTTAGAAACTGTGTGATGGACGCTTTGAATGTGTAGCTAAATATTATTTTGAGCTCGATTTGTGAAACACTGCTGAAGGTTTACAACACAATTTACATTAGACACAAAATAAG
>PNEQ01008064.1:0-28771 GCA_003012365.1 Medauroidea extradentata
ACACAACACACACACCACACACACAACACACACACCACACACACACACAACACACACACCACACACACAACACACACACACAACACACACACACAACACACACCCCATACACACCACACACACATATATTTTTCAAAAATGTGTGTATTCTTGAATGATTTTTTGTACTGTGTTAATGCTGAAACACATTATTTGTTGTATACTGACATATATATTATACTGATTTAAATTGTGCCCATCCTTTAAAATATTTTTCATTTTATTGTAATGTTCAAATTAAATTCTATACAGCCTTAAAATGTGCACACACTTTTCAGTAATATGAAAATTTAGGTGTTCACCGCATTACAATGCCTAACAAACAGCCTGAGTTGGCCATTTTCGTATATTTATGTAGTGTCATAAGCAGTATGAAGTCAGCCCAATCTCGTCTCAGCAATCTCGTCTTCCCATTGCGTCGCACCGTCTAGTTTACTCTGATTGTCTGCGAATATTGTACGGTTTGTGTGTATGATAAGATGTAATTTTATAACACAGAAAATAAACAAAACTATATGGACTCGTAACAGACATAAATGTAAACGAGACGTGTGCTCTATGAGCTACGCGCTTCAAGCTTACTCCTTATGACGACATGAGTCATTCCATTCATAAATTTCTAGCAATGTAAACTTTGATGAATACTGAATATGGTATTACAGTGTACTGATGTCTTATGTAGAATGGTTTTGTACTTTGTGAACTACAAGACCTATGATACTGTAAATGTACTAATGTATGTGTATTCCAATATAATGTACACATTGTTTAAAATTGTTATTTTACTGTATATGGTATTGTAGAGTTGCATATAGAAAGTTAAAACATTAAACACTATATTGACAATAGTAACTACATCGTTGTTCCTATCAGACGGCTGGAATGGTGATTTCTCTGCTTGGCAATGTATGAGATATGAATAGTTCAATTTCTAGTAACATTCTTGAATTTATTTTTAAACATAGTTGAAGAACATGAATCTAAAATTAATTGTAAATTGAGTAGTTGAACGTGTACAGATGTTCATTACTCAATAATGCCTAGAAAAGATTTAGATAAAACTTGGTGAATATATAGTTGACATCCTGGAGTAAAAAATAGACTAAATTTTTATCCTATAAAATTATTTCTACTTCTTTCTTCCGTAAAATTACCCGTAGGTTCTAATAAGCTAATTTACCATGATTTGTTTATAAAATAAACAAGAGTGTCGCCGTGAATAATCCTATGAATTGAGAAGTGCAGTAAACTGATGACAAGAATAATGACTAATGTTGTTCGCTGTGAGTGTATAAAAGGAGGAATGTGTGTACAGAAACGCAGGCGGATACCAGTGCAGATTTTTAAAAATAATTATTGACTATATTAGTATTAAATTAAAACTACATGTACTTTATCAGAAATCATCGCGTGGAAGCGTGACAAAGTAAACAACCATGTGACATTAGTGTGAACTTGTCTGTTACTGTGCAGTGTGCAGATCATTTCTCCCGGGTTGCTACTAAACGAGCAGACATATTAACCACGGTAGGCTCCCCCACTGGCAGGCAAGGAAGCAGTCAGTGCTCGACCCCCTCAACCCACCCTCACCCAGCTGCCTCCAAAGACCGAGTTACACGCAGTGAGAAATATCGATCTTTGACAACGTTTATTACAAGAACTGATTTAATTCCTTGGTTTGAAGAGATTAAGTACCCGCACCATGGACTTTTTTAAGCAGCTCGTCACCGCCAATCTGGCTATGGAGTCGTTTAAATGATATAATGTATAGCCTGAATTCTGTGACACTAGCAATATTTTAATTAATGATTTTAACATATTAAAACACATTATTGAATAATACAGTTCTAAAGCTTTATTACGCTCATCAAAATCTGTAAAATGGTTTTTGATTGAAAACTTAACTACAAAAATTGTGGGGGTAAACTTTTTATTTAACATGTAAATCCCTATACTTGTGAGTGAGACGATATTGTGTCAAGCCAGGCCTTAATACATTACTCTGTTTTCATAGAAGTGAAGAGACAAAATATAGTAAGAAAAATATATTAGTTAAGTAAACATGTTTTAATATACTACCTAGGCAGCATTTCAGATACATTAATTAACAATGTCTATACTCTTAATTCTTAAGGCAGTGATCGGCTGTTTTTTCACGTTGTTGGTGAAAAGAACTTACAAGATTTTCAACAAAATGCTTTGAAAAAATTGAGTGTGCAGTTGTAAAATGTACAAATGTATGTCGGTCTGAATCGAAACAATGTTCAGTTCAACAGAAGAAAAATTTATCGAAACTTGCTAACTTTCATAGCATAATATATAATTCTTGTGGTGCAAAAAATGTAGAGTTTATTGCTATGAAAATACTACGATTGATATATATGTGTGTGTTGTGCCGTATCAAATACGACACGACTTAAATAAATATTAATTTTTTTAATTTATATTTCTTAAATTCTGACTAATTATTTTTTTTTTGCATTTTTATGAACTTGTTTAATATATTAACAATAATAAATGTTATTGAGTAATTTTATTTTATTAACGATATTTCTGAAAGTTCACTTTCAATTACAGCTATTCTTTCTTGTTACATTAGTTCGAGCCTACCTTAGTCGCGCTACAGTGTATTTTTTTCTTAGCAGGATGTGAGCTGCTGTGTTTTACATTCCTCTGTCAGTTTTTCTGTCGTACCTCCGTCTTCGTGCCACGTGCTGCTGCCGTTGCAGTACGCGATTTCTGTATTTCACCGCGTGATTTTGATGCAGTTTAGCGATTCTGTTCACGTGATCGTCGCATGCTACTGTGCTTCAATGCGCACTTTGCCGATGTTGATACTGTTGCTAACCATTTTCCATGCTTTTTCTGTTCAACGTTTCTGCAGCTTCTTCCATCGCGTTTCTTAACACTTTGCCCTCAACCACCATATCGTCAAGATGAGTGTGTTTGGTGTTCCTGCCCTTTTGATAGATCTTGGCACTTGAGTTGCCATTATTTAACCTTTTTTCATAACGTAAATTTATAATTTTACATAATAGAAAAATTGTAGTGCTACATTTTTTACATATTTTATAGTGGTTGTTTCATCTATTATTTCGTTGAGTGATTATCTTCGCCCTTGTCTGTAAGGGTTCGCGTCCAGGCCGATTCTCAACCCGGCGTATTCTCGTCTTGGAGTATTCACGTCCCTGCCGATTCGCGTATTGGCCTATTCACAAGCTGGACTATTGATGAGCTGACCTGTAGTCTCTACTACAGACGTCCAGTCTTTCTGGCCTATTTTAAGGCATTTTCTTCGCGTTTTCGTCTTCTTTGTTTTGCCGCTGTAACTGGGAAATATGAAGTCATCCCAGCGTGCTGTACTCTTCTACTGCGGGACTTTGAACAGATAAGCCGCAACTAAATTTGTATTGTATTTTAATCTATAAATGAACAGCTGTCAAACTTACCTTTTTTTATGTAATATTTTGTAAGTTTTAATAATTAATTTGAATTTGATAACAATTTAAAATTTAATACAGCCTAACGGATGCACCCAATTTACTTGTAATTTTGTTTTTGTTAATTTATTACGTCATTGATTCGGACGCACAGTATTTATTTAGCCTATAGAATGGGCATTTATTGTGCAGATAATTTTATTGTGAATTTAAAAAAAATAATAATTGTATAATCAATTCACTAGTTTCATTTAACTGTGCCTGCAAGATTTGGGCTTTTTATAATTTCAGTACAATTTCAGTACTAATGGACTATTCATCAATATTGATAACGTTGTGAATTTTATTAAAAAAAAAATGAAAGCAAAATATTTAATATTGCAGTAAAAATTAAATAATCATTTTGAGCAACCACAAATTTCAGAGTACTCATTTAGTTTTCATATTTTCCTCTTTTGTACAATGTTTGTCATGGCAAGAGAGCCTATTTATTTATTTAAATAATTATTTTTCTTTGCCCATTGCATATGGTAGCCCAGCATTTATTTAATTGTGCATTGCTTCCACTTTGATATTGTTTGTTTACAAGAACTTCCTCTGGTTTTGTGTGTTTGTTAATGTGCCACTTTCTGTTTTCTTCTATGCTTTTATTGGTGGGCACTTTTTGCGTTTATTTGCCAGAGACTGTTGTTTTTTTGCTTTATGATTAATGGCTATTTTAAATAATTCATTAACCTACCATACGCACACGGCGCAGTGTGTGTGTGTGTGTGTGTGTGTGTGTTCAAACAATGAAGTGGTTGTTCGATAGCTATTTAACGTTTTTCTTAACTACATCGAAAATATTCTAGAACTACCATACATAATTATATCTGCTGGATGAGATTTCTTAAATCACGTGTTAAACTAATGCGGTAGTGTTGGTGAATGGTGTGGGGGCCTGTAAGATGGAATTAAACGCCTTATTAGGCAACAAGCGAGGGTCAAGTCTTTGATTGGCTAGCTGAGCAAGTGAGATTTTTCCAAATTAAATTATTTCAAGTTATTTTTACTCAAGAATCACAATTTAAATCTAATACAATATTCTGAACAAATTTGCAATGGAACTATTTCACAACGTTTCAAGAATTGGCCCCAGATCATCTGTCACTGAACTTTGAGATGATGAACTGCCCCAAAGAGTAAAAAAAAAGAAGTAATGTCTGGTGCCTACCTTAAAACTCACTAAACATTCTAGTTCACAGCAACTGATCACTCATCGAAATACGTAACCCTCCAACACTCTGCCAGACTTACAATTAGTCCATCAAGTATGATTGTCCTGCATGTTAGCAAGGCTGGGAAGACAAAGTGTTAGTTGACCTGGCGTGAAAGACATGCTGTAGCATGGTACGGAAAGTATTTTTTCATGTATAACTATTAAAAACACTTTGAATAAGTTTACCTACGAATAGAAAAAAATACTTCAAAATGTGCCTATAGAGTTTTAAAAATGCCATCTGCTAATCAAAAACCTGATTACCAAGCTCCTCAAATTGCTAATAATGACTAATTCACATTGTTGTAGCAGAGAAAATATCAACCATAATCACAAAAAAAATCATAGATACCTGCATTGGACACTGCCACATATTTTCTGCAAATAAAATAACAGGGTCATCACTTTGAGTCCCATTACAATAAACTTACTACAAAACCACTGCAAGCTAGTTTAGTACTGTGTGCACAGAGGAGATTAAGTGTTAAATGGACGTAGTATATTTAACTATTTAACTAACTGAACACTCTTAATGCATAGTCGTATAGCATATTGCAGTATGGTCTCATTAAGCCTACCCATTCCTAACAAACCTGAAAGCAGTTACACATTACATTGAATTTTTCAACCTGAATGATCTCACAAAAAACAAATATGGTACTAATAAATGTATTAAGAACTAGACAATAAGCATGTTCTTTGCTGTGGCATAAGAGTTAATTATGTACACATAGTAGAATTAAACCCTGTGTCTAGCTTTGTAGTATGTCATATCATCTATGAAATGTATACAAGTTGTAACCAAATTTTATGTACACATTCATTATGTTGTATGATGTGTGACTTTTACTTCAGCTGTATATATGCAACAAACCACACAGAAATGTTAGTGACCAGTGTAGACCACTATAACATTACAATTATACTAATATAAATATGAAAGTGTGTTTGTAGGTTTTGCCTTCTTTCACATAGAAATGGAAAAACAAAATGACATGATTTTTTGCATAGAGATAATTTATAGGCCAGAGAAAGACACACGCTACTTTTTACCCCAGAAATATGCACAGTTGGTAGCAAGGGGGCCAAAAATGATAGAGGGGCAGAACAGAGTACCCAAAAATGTAGTGAAAACCAACTTTGGGAAGTTGTTGTGCACGCCACAAACTTTTGTGGAACTGTGTTCTTTTTTAAAATGTTTCTGAAAATGTCAATTATCATTTATGTCAGTCATATCTGCACCATTTTATACGGTTGAATTAAAACATTTTGTTACAGAAATATTATCACACTAAATTAAAAACATTGAGAATTACAATTTTAGCACAACCTATTTTAACAGGAACCAAATTAACTGTGTAATGTTCAATACATAGTTACTTTTTGTAAAACATGTATGTGCGTATAAATATGTATATAAATTATTTTTACCTTTCCTGTTTAATGTTGTTACTACACAGAAGATTATTGTTCTTGGCATAAATGCCAATATTTTTATTTATAACCACACAATTGAAGTAACAGGTAACAGTACATAATATTACGATAAGCTGGCACCAGTGTCAGTAATATTACTGAAACTTACGCATTCACCTATATATTTTTATATAATAGTGCTAGATAATATTAGACTTATGACTTTTTGCCTTGGTATGCTGAATTAAGTCAAAAAACATAAGCTGCCCTTGGGAAAAAGGCCAAAGTTACTCGACTGTAATGGAGCTTTTCTTTGCAAGATTTAGGAAAGGAACAATATTAACATTATGTTGCACTCTTACTACATTATTTAAAATCTCAATAATTGAACATATTTTACTCTTTCTGTGTTGACTTGGGTAAAGTTAGACATGACGAACTTGTTAACAAACTAAATGCCTATTGTTCTCTAATGAAGAATTTGACAATTGAAAAAGTTTAAATTTTTATACAGCTACAAGAAGGGAAAGGAACAGAAGTAAACTCCATTAGTTTAAAAAAAACTTTGCATGTCTTGTAAATTAGGAGAATTAACGTACTATACAATTAACATAATATTAATCTATGGATTGTTACATCAACAACTACGTAAGACACAAATACTTCTGCATCAAGATTCCCACGCTTTAAAAGCGGAAGAAAACCTCAAACAGAAAAGAATGTAGAGCGGTTCAAAAGAATAAAGGTAACTTCCTGGAGCTATGCTCTACCATTCATCAAGACAGGTCTCTCAACAAAGTGTACAAGGAGCAAAGATGCTCTTTGAAGTCTGGCCAGTGCAGAAAATGTGATTTGTAACATAAATATGGTACAGTACATGTACAGCCAATGAAAAGGTATGTTTGAACGTAAAAAAAATTTAAAAGGAAGTGTAAAATTAAGAATGTCCAGTCTAGCAATTTTGTTGATCAAGATTACATACCAAACTAGATTATTTTTGTTAGATACTGGTGCACAAACACATATGTTATCAAGGAGAATTTTTTCAAGGCTACATGTCAGTGCATGTGAACTAACAAAAAACAATCCTCTTTACTTGTTTACTTTAAATAATGATAACATATCTGTAATAAATTTAGTAGTGTTGCAATGTGTGAGTGTTTACAAAATGTGAAAATTTTATTTTATGTACAGTACCAGATATGAATTGTAAACATGTGCTAATTATTGAAACTTTGTTAAATTAGATTTCATTAAATGTAATCCACAATATCCAATGTAAGCTACACACTCAATTTTCTATCACATGTAAAGGGCTGAGAAGCAAACGGATTCAAGTTACATAGTATCACATGGGGAAATTGGTTACTCAATACAAAAAAATGTTTGTTGCTAAGGGAGGTAAGTCGCAGAGAGCCAGTCGCAAAACAGAAAACCCTTTGAGCAACACCAGTTTCACAAAGAGATGCAACTTACTTGTACTTCTTTTCTTCAGACATAAAGTCAATTGATTCATTCTTGTGATGTGTAGGTTCTAAGATAGACATGAAAGATGTACAGGTAGGATATTTCTAACCTGTTTGAAGCTGAGTTGTATAGTAATGTTAAAATAACGATCACATTATTTCAATTAATGTTAACAGATTGATATTTTGAATACTAACAGTGAAGCATTTCTCTAGTGAGCATTTTAGATTAACTTCACATGAAAATTATGTAATGAGGATAAACAGTATATAGAATGAAAAAATAGGGGGTCCATAGTTAAATAAGTTACGGTACATAATAAATGCCGTTACAACTGCAATGTTAACGTAAGCAAAGATAAGCGCCTCAAATTTGTAATCAGTACCGAGACCTTGGTAACTTGAAAATGAACAATTTTAATTGAATTCCACAACTGTACTGGAGCAGCGATGCAGGAAAATAACATCTACTGTTGCTGGGAAATCAATTTCTTGTCAATATCACTCGGGGGTTCATTTTAAATATGCTAGATACTGCCAGGAAGTGAATAACTAACAAACAAGGCTGAAAAGTTGCTACTAATAAAATATTGTATGAAAAATTAGATCCGGTCAAAAAACAGATTAATCTATTTCTTAGCTGTATCAGCCACTATTCCATGCAACCTTAATGGTAACTTAAAGCAGAAAAAATACAGTAACTTGTATAAGTTGGTTTGTCAAAAAAATGATCATACACATATTTTTCAAATTTGCTTCAATATCAGTTTCCACTGACCACATATATACTCTTTAACAGACGTGATAAATTTGCACTGACTATCGAGCATGGAGCTCTCGAAGTCTAAAAAGCTACAGTCACTGCTAAGGAATTCCACATTTGTAGGGCAATAAAAAATGTACAGAGGAAGTACATAAAGCCAAATAGAAAATGACCAGTGATGTAAAACAAAAACTGGATGCTTTGATGTGACAATGGAAACTGTAATACTTTTATATTTCTCAGGTACTATGGCAAAGTATTAAGAGTCAGAAGGACTCGGGTAGCTCTATAGGCCATCGATGTTAACTTTCCCCATAAATTACATGAAAACTATACATTTTTTCAAGGTGGCACTTGCTCAGTGCAAAAGATGACAAATAATTATAACTGCTTTTTTTTAATGAGAATTTAAAGAACAATATTCCAAAAATCTGAATTTTCGAACATCAAAGTTTTACCATTAAAAGTCAGTATGCTTGCCTACAAAGGAAAAACACTTGCATACTTCTGCAAATAATTATATATCATGTCAAACACTGCCTCCATTGTAAATATATTATGATTACTTTTCATATAAATCAATAAACATTTTTGTAAATGGTTACATCTCAGAAATGTGTTCATAAATAAACCAGTTATGCACAAAAATAACAGAATTCTGGGGAGGTAGTATTTTTTGGGTTCAAGTCCGTTGCAAAGGTTAGATTCTTATCTCACAAACGTGACAGCTCACCCTATCCCCCTTCTCCTACTTACAAACATTTCGTCCGACACTGTTAGATTACTACGGCCCTCCATTTACTAGCTGCTGATTAGAAAACACAACGTGGTTTGAGAAAAATTAAATATTGAATGAAGAAAATACACACTTCATTACAAATGTCTGCATTACACTCAGTATAATCCCACTACTGTGAGTACGGGATATTAGGATACATTCGTAATTACACGTGTTTTGTAGTGCACCGTTAGTTTATGTACGTAATTTATTGTAAAAATGATCTGTAATTATGAGTGGTTTCGTCAAAAGCACTTTTGTAGATACAAACTACTCAAAACTATTATCTTACCTTGCAAAATGTTTATTTTATTTTACATTTTAAGTAAACATTACATACAAGTGCACGTAAAAACCACTGTTTATCAGTGTACAGTGCAGAGTACTAGATATTACAACGAAGAGAATGCAGTTACAAGTTGCTCGCCCATGATAGTTATGGACGCCATCTTAGTACTGCATGAAAACGAATGCAGTAGTCCATTGAGTGCACAGCTTCGCTTGGGTGCCTATTGTTTTCATTGTGATAACTAACGGCACTTCATTACTATCATTTATTTATTATGTATATTATACTGCAAGAAGTTATGTTTGTGAAACTTAACCTGCTACAGATGTTTCTTAAACATGTTAGGTTTGTTCGATCATGGCAACACATGTAAGCAAACTTCATTTGAATCACTTTTTGAATGCCTCGAGTTGAAATTTTACACTACCCAGCATAACCCGAGTACGTTTATGAAACTCGATGTGTCAGTTTTTGTACTTACGTGTTTTGATTTCAAGGTTTCATTTTGGTGAAATTTATGTAGGAATGGATAAATAAACTATACTCAGTTGTGATCATGTACAAAAGTTGTAATTGTTTACACTTTGAATACTTCACAAAACGTTGCCAGCATAGGTCATGTGGAACAGCTGCTCCTCTATTGTTTGTCCAATCATAAAACATTTTAATGGTGGAGCATTTCTCGTTTCAGCCAAACATAAGTGAGCTAGCAGTGCTGTTAGTCTTAGTTGCCACCTCGCAAGATGTCCATTTTTGTTTTGTTTATCTCACTTTTGCAGTGCTTTAGCAAGAGAAAATATCAAAAGCTAATAAGGATCATGGAATAAATAAATAATTGAATTTTATGCCTTAAACACATGCCTATTATTTTTCAAAATCTACTTAATAACAGCAGAGATACTAACTAAGGTAAACGGTACTGTTATTACTGCCATCCCAAGTTGCTACACTTTTGCGGTTGCTGAATACAATAATAAACTATTTCAATATTAGGGATTATATTGATTTTAAAAACACACGAACCAAAGGTGTAATCACGTCACTATACACAAAATCTACTACCAAAATTATGATTCATTGTGTGCCGGTAAACAGTGTTGTCAGAGAACATTTATTTATTATTTATTTGCAATTTGCTTTTTGTTAATAAGTTAAAAAGGTGAATATACATATATTTACATACATTAAAGAAAAGTAAATAAAATGTCAGTTCATGTGCCAGTTATTTTTATATGAAACTTTACGAATTTGTTTATACAGTTTTTTGGTTATTAAACGTGCACATAAAATATATATTATTTTAGAAACAGTAGCTTTTTTATAGAAATGGGGCCCCTTACAAATAAACTTTAAGTAAATAGTAAAGACAGACAATGAAATAAAATATGCTACTTTACTTCTTACTGAATCAACTTTCTGTGTTGAATTCCAGCAGGCGAAAAATAGAGAACAACACATTACCATAGGGTGCAGCATTCTCAGAGCAGGATACTAAAGTGAAAATAGTCCGTGAAGCTGCTAATTATCACTGTGCTGGGGAAGTCGGGAGACCACGCCATGGCCAATCCAGCACGCCAAGTCGGCAGGGACAGGAGTATTTTGGTAGTATGTCGGGAAAACATGCAAACTGGAACTGAATCTGAGATTGAGACTGCCACTGGAACTGAAACCCTCTGCGAACAATTCAGTTACTGTTCTAGGCTAATAAAACGGGAATGGGCTCTCACTGTGGTAACACTTACTAAAGATGAGGGTGAAGAAACACTACGTAGATGGCATCTTGAAGCTAATAGTAGATCGTTGAAATTGCTCACTACATTTTCTACAAATGGAAACTATGGTGCTACTTCTACAAATAGGTTAAAAAAACTAAAATCGCCCGAGAGTGACTACATCCTAAGTGGAAAGTAGTCCATGTAACACACGTAAAACATGTAAACACACTCTCGCCCAGAAACATGCCTGGCGCGCACAACGTAGTAACATATAATGGCGGCAAACCAACTCCGCTTAAGTCCGTGTACAGGTATACGAGGTTTAAAAACTCTCAAGAGATAGCACTCGAGTGACGAAACGGCCACAACAGCCTACAATACTGGACATAAAACAGATTAATAAACTGGTTAAGACTGACTCTACAAGCACCGGAAAAAAGCACTTTCAGACGAACAGAACAGGGGTCGAGAATGGTACAAGGTCTAAAGTAAGTGTCGCTATGCGTGGGATATCTGCGTGAACAGGAGAAGTCATCATTACATCTGGCATAAAATAAAACTCCGGAGACATGAAGCTAGAAGTGAAAGCCCTGGCCAAGAAGGCAGCCAAGCTACATGCCTGTTTAAAATGTAAAATCATAAATTTTACAATACACATTTGTAACTTAATGTTTCCTCTATGTTACAAATGCCCAATATTTTATATAATGAATCATTACTTTCACTATGGCAAAAAAAAGGGGAAAATTAAAAAAAAAATTAAAGACGGAACAGACTACCACCACCCCCCCTTAAGGCGGACACTACGGTGTTTCTCCTCTATACTCTAGATAATACAACAATAACTAATAAACATATGCATAAATCTTTCGAGTATTTACAGTTAGCTAGGCTATCATTGATAAGGCTAGTTATTGATAAGTGGTTTACATACAGATAAGGGTACCGTTAGACTAAGAACATAAACACTAAACTATTACGCCGGAATTCATAGTTGAAGGCTTGTTTAGCAAATAAGTAATACTTCGTGAAGTAATGCTTATTTTCTAAGGAATACTTATTTCAGCAATGAATTCATAAACATCTACTTCACGAAGTAAAACTTAAACAAGCAACTACTTATATAGGCCAAGTTGTACTTGATGAAGTGACCAAGTAAGTGCCACTACAATATCACAATCAACATGAGACAACTGAACTTGTATTTGAATTACAACAGTCCTCTAGAGTAATTGAATATTTGGAGACATCTGATTGTCAATTCCACTTGAAAGTATTTTTCTTTTACATATATACATGTTCAAAGTTAAATAACAATATTAAGGTCAAAAACATGTTAATTTATGTGTTAATATATTTTTTGTATCTATGCAGTTTGCTAACTGTGAAATTAAAAAATTACATTCACGACTTGACTGTAAAAAATACGTTTTGCAACAACACAAGCTACATACTTGTTGATTAGAATATTTTTCTTAATTGTGTTTCACTTGATATTCAGCGTACGAATGTAAATTATGATGAATATAACGTTCATATATGTCACTTGTTATTGCAGAACCTATTTTGCTTACCAACTGAAAACATAATCTCATATCACAAAGCTGGCTTCAGGCACATGTAATTTTTGTGAACGAAGTGGTAAAGTATACTTAAATTGTAATATTGTGATCTTATGATTAACTTTCTGTCAAATTCAAATATTGGGAAGCTTCCACTATATTAATGCTATGTACACATTGCACTCGGCAGAAATTTTTTTCAGTTATATGTTAGCAAATGTCAATTCGTTTGCTTCAACAAAATTAATATAATGCTGGTTTTTACAAGTTGGTCCTAACATTGCGTCTGTTACCGACATAAAATTAAATTATCTTATACATCCTGAACATGTGCTTGAACACATATCATGTTGCGTTTGAAGTACAGTTTATAAACTGCCTACCGGATGTGTTTTGCCTACCAACTGATGGAATAACCTATCACAGAACAGACTTTGAACATATTTGCAATTCTCGAGTATGATGAGAAAGAGAACGATTTTGTGTACTAAAATGTATTGTTGTGATCGCATAATTAGTTTTCTGTCAGCTTTCAGCCTGTGACGCTACCACTTGACGAAAAATTATTTAGGTTATATGTGACAGTAAATTTTGTTCACTTCAATTAAAATATCATTATTCTTGTTTCTATAACTAGGTCTTGACAAACACTGATGACACTATGTAAAAATTTACTAGGTGTGTGTAATGTTCGTAGACCTAGATAGGCCTATTATAGGTGGATTTTAAACATGTTCAATCTGCAATGACTTCATTATAATATTGTCGCTGTCTGGAGGAGACAGACGGATTGAGGCGGAGACACAAAGAACTGAGGGTTACCGAATACGCGCAGTAAACACTTAAGGCGAGCAGTACTTGGGCGCCACCTGGTCTGTGCCCAGCCAGGAAGGTGTTCGCCGATCTCAGGGCGTGCTGGTTCGGTGGCGTGCCTCTCCTTCCTCCGGCGAGACGACATATCAATGTAAATAACCGAGGACTTAGGCGCGGGGTGGACGGAAAACCCCTGAGGACACTATTCAGGGGTTGTGCCTCACGACCCTTTCCCTAGGATCTATACAAAGGGCAGCTCCTACCACGCGAATGGATATGCGTCCTCTGACTACGAGGGCATCACACGGTTGATCAGCTTGCCTGAAAGCTTATAACACAATACCTAAAGAACAGAGAAGTAACACAGTTTCTAACGGCACACGTACGTCCTTCCCATTCCAGTGCTGAACAACTGCCTTTGTTACTGACGATGCTCTCCTCTTCCGGGGGGTGAGGGGTGGAGAACACTGTGGCAGAAGCAAGACTGGGCTGACATCCAAGGTCAGTGACCTGGTACGACATATGCCACCCCTTAGTGAGACCATTCTTGCACAGAGCCCTTGTAGTAGCCTCATCTCATCGGTGGCGCTGAGTCTCCAGCAAAGCAGCAGCTTGGTCATCGTGGGCGAGGTCGAGGTAGAAGTTGGTATGGGCTAAGTTGGGTCAGCCCCCTCGGGCCAGGGCCAGGTGGTGTATCTTGCTCTGGGTCACCTTCTGAGTCGGCAGCAGGTTCGGTCGCCTGGCTCGGCACCCTTGGACATGGATCTGAGGGTCGCTCCCCTGGCGTGGGTGCATGCTCCACGGACATCCCGGGGCAAGGTGTTGTTACTTGGGTGGGCATCCGGCGGCGTCTGGGCTGGAACCATGAGGGTGCGCGGCGCCTTCCACCCCTTGGCAGCATCTGTCCGGGTGTTTCGTGTTGGAGGTCTGGGTGTGGCTCGGCAGCAGATGTATTTCACCCCCTGCAAGTTTCTCTACCTGGATGATGTACCTAGGCATTCGTTGGCGGCGTAACTTATTTCTGGATGGAATTCTGTCCGTCTCTGCTGGGGGGCTTTACTTCTCACTCTTGGTCGGGGTTGGCAGCTGCTACCCCTCTGATGTGGCACCTGGCTCGTCTGGTTCAGCTCTGTGGCGGCAGAGGGTTGGCATCTCCTCCGGCTCTTTTATTAATACATGAATGGTCCAGGTGTAGTGCCTGACACCATTGACGTCAGCGCCGACTTGAGAATTGGGACCCGTTGTCCGTTAACAAGGAGTTTCGGTAGCCCCATCTCGATAAGAACTCATTTTGTAATGTTGCACAGATGGTCATGCTGCGGGTGTTAGTGAGCTGGTAGGCCTCGACCCACCTCGAGAACAGATCTGTAACGACCAGCAAGAAGCGATTGCCCCTAGGAGTACGAGGGTACGGCCCCATCAAGTCCAAAGCAACTATACGAAATGGCTCCGTTGGGCGTCGAGGCGTCTGTGGTTCAATGCCATCACTCCGGCATGCTTTCTTCAACTGGCATACCTAGCATATACGGACATACTCCCATACATCTGCACTGAGGCCTGGCCAAAGGCAGTGGTCTGCGACATTACGGCGGGTCTGGTCGACCCCAGGGTGCCCAGCTAGAAGATGGTCGTGAGCAAAGCACAGCACCTTCTCCCGGCATTCCGGGGGCACAAACGTCTTACAGGTGGCCTCTGACCCCATCGGCTTACCTTGGATGATATCATCCAGCACCCGAACTCGATCAACAACTTCCACAGCGCACCGGCGTCGTAATTGGAGGGCAGTGGGTGATGTCCTTTGGGCTGCCCTCGTGTCAAAGTCGGTCCATAAGGTAACCGCCTGCATGATGGCTGGTTGATTAGCAGGGTCGCTTGATTTTGCCTCTCGATGTCGTTCTGGTGGTAGGAGGGTATCAACATCCTTGTCATCCGACATGACAGTGGGGTCCGGTTCTCGGGACAGCCAATCGGGCAACTGGTTCTCCTCACCTGGTACGTGTTCGATACTGAAATCAAATTATTGGAGCAGCAGTGCCCATCTGATAAGCTTGCCTCGTCATCCCTGCATCGTGTCCAGCCAGGTTAGGCACTTGCTGTCTGTCCGCAAAGTGATGGGGCGGCCCTCCAGATGAGGTCAGTATCGGCATAGTGCCCACACGACGGCTAGGCACTCCCTCTCGTTGCTGTGGTAGCGTCGCTCCGTCTCTCCAAACTTGGCGCTACCATAGCAGATGACTACGCGGGATCCATCCTCAGCAAGCTGGTACAGGACAGCTCCAGCTCCTGCTTCACTGGCGTCAGTCTGGATGTAGAGACGTCTCTCAGGGTCGGCTCGGGACAGGACATGGCACTTGGTAAACTGCTGCTTCAGCTGGTCGAAGGCAGCCAACGCCTCTGGAGTAGCTCGGTACCTTCTCTGGGTCGACAAGAGGTTGGTCAATGGGGCGGCTATGGTGGTGAAGTGTGGGATGTAGTTCCTCAGCCAGTTGACCAAACCCACAAACCTCTGCATCTGTTTACGTGTCGTTGGGAACGGGCTGTCGGCGATCTTCCGTTAAGTGGCACGGATGGGCGTAGTTCCCCTCTTCACGCACAACGTGACCCAGGAAGTCCACCGCTGTGCGGCCCAAGTGGCATTTTTGGGGTGCGACGACCAAGTGATGAATGGGGAGTCTTTCCAGGACCAAGGCAAGATGTCGGAGGTGATCCTCCCAGGTCCGGGACCACACAATAACATTGTCTAGGTAAGCGGTGACGAATTCGCCCAGGCACCCTTCTAGTACCTTTGCCATCATGTGCTGGCAGGTTGACGGAGCACACTTGAGGCTGAATGGCATGGTCCGGAACTGGAATCTCCGGCCATCCGGAGTGGTGAAGGCGGTCTTCTCCCGGTCCTCTGGGCGTATTGGTACCTGCCAGTAACCTGCCTTTAGGTCCGGCGTGGAGAAGATTCGTGCATCACCCATACTTGACAGAATCTCTTCTACACAGATCTGTGGTGGTGGTGCACTCTCAGTCACTACATTCAGCAGCCTGAAGTCAGTACAAAACCGCAAAGTACCATCTTTCTTGGGAACCGGGACAATGCGGGAGTTGCAACGGCTGTCTGAGGGTTCTATGACCCTCTCACGTAGCATTCCGTCCACCTGTTCCCTTATGATGTGCTGTTCAGTTAGGCCATAGTTCCTCGGTCCGTTGTAGATTGGTTCGTCCTCGGGCATCGGAATTGGATGCTCTGCTGCTGTGGTTGTATGTAGCAGAGCTGAAAATGCAAATACTTCAGCTCATTCGGTCAAGATGTCCTGGACGGCTGCTTGGTACTGCTCCGGTACCTCGTGGTCGAGGTCCGCCAGTTGGATAGGTGGGCTAAGGGGTCTGTCAGCCTGGTCAACAGAGTAGACGGTCCTTCGCATGCCTGTACCCATCTGGATACGGCGGGCTGCGACCTCAATAACAGCCTCTTGGGCCTGTGGCCATGGTTGACCCAACACCACAGCGTCTCGCAGGTTGTCCACCACCATCGCCTCTGTGTGTGACACTTGGTCACGAACTCTGATAGCTAGGTGGGTAGTCCCCCGGGTAGTGGTAGTCCTGTCATGGGTGGCCAGCTGGAGTACACCACTGTTGTCCTGTACCACATCTGCGGCGATCAGGTCGGACCGGACAAATGTGTGGATAGCTGCTGTGTCAATAAGAGCGGCGGTAGGTTGGCTGTTGACCTCCACCGGTATGCGAAGCAGTAGGTCAGCTGGCCCAGTCAGGGTGCCGAGAAATGGTGTTGTCGTGGTGGGTATTACAGCTACTGTACTTTCAGAGACAGCGGGGAAGCCAGCGATAGGCAGGTTTCCCCTCACTGGAAGTTTCCCGACCAGTCTCTTGGTTTTTGGTTTCGTACCGGGCAGTCTCGGTGCCAGTGAAAGGTTGGCACAGGACAGGTATAGCACTGTGGCGGCAGCTGTTCTGGGTGTCAAGCTGCTGCAGTTGGCGGCAGTGCTTCAATGGCTCGGGGTGGTGTCATGGCTAGTTAATGGGGCACTGTGTGTCCCCGCTCCGCCTGATTCTGGGCGCAGGCGTTGCGTAATGCTGGTGAGCGCACTTTCGGGTGGCACATTTGTGTGTATGTGTCGGAACAACTGTATTTTTTTGGCAATAAACCTCTCGACCGACTCGCCTTACTTCTGTTTGTCGCCATAGAATTGTGCTTGACAGTCAGCGATGGCTTCAGCAGCACTGAAACGGTACTGGAGTCCTCGAGCGAACTTGTCCCAAATCATGTCGCTTCTTCCCCAAATCGCCCACCATAGTCTCGCAGTACCACGTAAGTTACCACTCACCCGCTCGACCCATTCCTCGCTTGGGATGTCTTAACGGTCGCACCTGGTAGCGGGGCACAGGTGGAAGGTGACTGATATGTGACCTGACCAATCTCAAAACAGTCGCCTCGTCCAGATGGTTTTCAAAGTGTTGGTTTCTAAATGGGGTGGTGTGGTACATTTGACTAGGGAGCGGAGAGGGGGCGACCTTGGTAAGGTTAGTCTGTTCATGAATCGCAGTACAGGACCTGCATGCAAACACGCCCTCCGCAAATGTCATGAGTTCGGTTGCGTGAGTACAGCGTCGATGCCGCGTGGTTTTGCACGTGACACAACAAGTTAACTCGATGCCGAGTCCGTCACACCGATTGAGGTTAGGTCGGGCCATAAAATCAATTAGTGTTTCTGCCTTAGCAGGAGGGCTGCTTGACTGTTTCAGGGGTGCACACTGACACAAAACACTTGCACACACACTTCCGCTAAAAAATCGTCGGCATGAGGGCGCTTGCACTGCAGACATTTCATTATATACACTATTGCACAGTACCTGTATAAAGAATGCGGGGGTGTCGCGATGTTGAAAGCTCGTTGGCGGGCCGGTAGGACGTTGTTCTTGATGCTTTGTTGTTAATGACAATGTGGTTGGTTCCAATGTTGTTGTTATTGTTAGAGGTGTGTAGGTCCGGTTGGATATGGATCCCCTGACCCGGATCACTTATCAAGGTGGTGGATGTAGTTCCGCCAACGAGGTAGTTCCGCATTCAAACTGGATACAAATCCGCTCGGACCTGAAGTGGCAGGTGGCGAACTCTAGTTGTTAGCAGAAGACCAATTCTGCCTATAGGGGTTGCTGCATTGGTGATACGTACGGTAGTGGCGTCTGCTGAGCAATGCTGCCTAGAGGGGTTGCGGTGATCGCTTGGCTAGTGGCTTCTTTGTACAAAGACGTTTCCAGTGCTTGGCTTGGGTCAGTAAATCTTCACGCCAAAGCGTTGGGCACCATATGTCGCTGTCTGGAGGAGGCAGAAGGGTTGAGGCGGGGACACAAAGAACTGAGGGTTACCGAATATGCGCAGTAAACACTAAAGGAAAGAAGTACGGTACTTGGGCGCCACCTGGTCTGTGTCCGGCCAGGAAGGTGTTTGCCTATCTCAGGGCATGCTGGTTCGGTGACGTGCCTCTCCTTCCTCCGGCGAGACGATCGGTCAATGTAAATTACCGAGGACTTCGGCGCAGGGCAGATGGAAAACACCTGAGGACACTATTCAGGGGTTGTGCCTCACGACCCTTTCCCTAGGACCTATACAAAGGGCAGCTCCTACCACGCAAATGGATATGCGTCCTCTGACTATGAGGGCATCACACGGTTGATCAGCTTGCCCGAAAGCTTATAACACAATACCTACAGAACAGAGAAGAAAAAAGTTTTTAACAGCACACGTACGTCCTTCCCGTCCCAGTGCTGAACAACTGCCTTTGTTACTGACAATGCTCTCCTCTTCCGGGGGGTGAGGGGTGGAGAACACTGTGAAGGGGGCAAGATTGAATTGACATCCAATGTCAGTGACCTCGTACGACGACAATATGTAAGTAAAATGTAACTAAATGTTGACTTCAAATTGAAACGGAATTTACAAATAAAACATTCCCAGGGATATGAATACCATACAAAATTCTTTAAGGAACCAAAATACGAAGAAAGTTTGAAAAAATAATAAGAAATTAGGTTATGTTTTCGTAACTGTGTCGGTTGAATTTTTAGTTTTCAGTTTTGTTCCACGTACATTTTATGCTGTGCCGGGGTTTTCCTGTGTGTGTCCCTGACAAATTAATGGCAAACTGTCAGTTTAAAATCGTGATGCGGCCCGTATATGAAAGGCTGTGACGTAATGCCTGGAGCCATCGTCTGGACACGTGGATCCCTTCGTGCTTCTTCGGCAGTCTTCGGAGCAGTTTGGGTGACTCGTGTTGTCTGCCTTGACCTTACGCCGCCCCTTCTTGCCCCTCCTTGCACCTCCTTCAGCGATGTGCCGAGCCGGGTCTAACGTTCCTCCGCTGGCACTTTGCTTTTGTTTGTCCTACTCAACGGTTATTCACTGGCTCTTCGTTCTCTCGGCTTGCCGTCGAACGCGGTATTGGTAAGTGTCTTTGGTTGCGTTTTGGAAGTGCCACATGAGTTCCCACTTTGTAGGGTACTCGGTAGTACGCAAGGATTAGCTCTGAAGTTTATAGGTTATTGTGATTTTCCTTTTCATTCAGACAGTGTGCCGAGAGAGCGTAGTGTTCTCAGTCACTCTTTGCGAGATGATTATTAAATGGGCCGTGTTCATACGTAACTGTTAGATTAACTGTTTGTGTAAAACATAATCTAAATCTGGTGTTAGTGCAGTACCAGACGACTTGTACCTGTGTTTCTCTGTATTGAAATCATTTTGTGAATAATAATGTGCCTTTGGGTTTATCCTAATTACATTGTACCTTTATTTTATTAGTTACCACCTGGTGGCGGATTTAACCTGTTTGTTGTTATTTGTGTCTCAAATCTGGCACAATGCTTAACTTTTTAAATGCCTTGTTTCGTTAAATATGTGGAAAGTATTAAAATTAAATGTGAGCTAATAGGTAGAACAATGACCAACTCATCACGCCATAATCACATTTCGTTGGTCTCGTGCGGCCGGCCATCATAGCACTTAATTTGCAACATCAACAGTTACACACGGAAACAGAAAACAGCATAGATTACATCAACATACAAATATGTCCATGTTCACATAAACACTCGGAACAACTGAAGGACAGAATTATCATTAGATTACCAGTGAAGTTAAATAAACCAACACTCGTCTTTAATCTACTGATACATTCTGGACCAAAAAATAAATAAATATATATATATATATATATATCCAGGTAGACTAACACATGTTGATACCCTCCATACAAAAATAGTGTTTAACAGAAGGCAGGGACTTAGTCAACACATCTGCTAACATTTTACCTGTAGGCATGTAATTAATAGTCAACTCATTGTTTCTGACAATTTCCCTAGTATAATGATTCTTAACGTCAATGTGTTTTGTTCTGTTATGGAACATAGGATTGTACACAAGTTTCTGGGCACTTTGAATGACATTGTACAGCTCAGTTGGGTTGTCAAAGTCAACGAGCTCCATGAGCAAGCCTCTCAGAAATTTAGCTTCCTTAGCAGCATGAGCAATTGCTATGTATTCTGCTTCTGAACTGCTAAGAGCAACACACTGTTGTTTCTTCGCCTCTCAGGACACAGGTCCTTTGGCCAACTTGAAGACATAACCACTGTATGACTTACGATCAACAGGGTTTTGAGCCCAATCTGCATCAACAAGACCAAAGAGATCACCATCATCTTTAGTGTAACATAAACTTAGGTCTATGGAGCACTTACGATATCGCAGTACCCTTTTGGCAGCCTCCCAGTGTTCCATCTTATGATTACTATTGAATAGGCTGAGGTAGCTGGCAGCATAAGCAATATCAGGCCTGCTGGTGACTGCTAAATACATGAGACAGCCAATGAGTTATTGGTATGGAACATTGGGAGACTCATCATTACTAGGTATACCCAGCTTACAATTAACCTCCAAAGGAGTACTAACAGCCTTTGCATCCATCATGTTAAATTTATCTAGCACTTCTTGAATGAACTGCTTCTGGTGAATTTTCAAACAATTTTCACTTCTTTCAAAATGTATCCCTAGACAGAATTTAACCTCTCCCAATTCCTTAACACTGAAGTTGTTTGACAGTTGTTCCTTCCGTGTGCACTTCTCTACTACATCATTAGAAAAAATCAAGAAATCATCAACATACAGTGAAATTATGGTGCAAAGAGTCACCACCTGTCTTGTAATAAATACGGAGGTCAAAATTTGACTTTACAAATCCTAGTCCTAACAATACAGTTTCAACCTTTTCATACCACACCCTAGACGCTTGTTTAAGACCATAGATGGCTCTCTTCAAAAGACAGACCTTATCCCTATTATTTTCATTAACAAAACCTTCAGGCTGACTCATATAAACAATTTCTAACAATCTGCCATGCAGAAATGCAGTGTCGACATTTAGGTGCTCAATATAGATCTAGATTAACAGACAAAGCTAACAAAAATCTTAGAGATGTTTTTGAAATTACAGGAGAAAAGGTTTCCAAAAAATCAATTCCATACTGCTGTGTGCAACCCTTAGCAAAAAGCCTGGCTTTATACCAATTCTCTGAATTGGGGTTATATTTAATTTTGTACACCCATTTACACTGCACAACATTACAGTTTGGTGGTCTATCAACTAACACCCATGTGTTGTGTTCTGCCAAAGCACTGTACTCATCTTGCATTGCAGCACACCACTTATCACTTTCACTACACTTGATAGCCTCAGAATAAGAGGATGGCTCACCACTTGCACATAAGTAACTAACGTGATCAGGGAATACCTTGGGCTCACGTTGTCGTCTCTGATACCTTGGTTCTGAAGCAGGGTTGTCAACCTCTCCGGTGTCTCCAATGCTGACTTCTAAGATGTTATCCTTGACTGGGGAAGAAATGTCACTATCCTCAAAACCATGGAAGTCAGGAGAATCTGAGGAGCATGAAGGCTGGTTATCATCAACAATATCTTTCAAAGGAACTGCAGGAAGCTGTGGTATTGCAATAACGTTGGATGTCACCTTCTCTGCAGGAATTGGATCTTGTGACATATTTCTCAGACAGTCTGATTCCAAGAACTCAACATCAGTGGCAACGACAGTCTTTCCAGAATTCTTAGGGTCATAAAGTCGATAACCTTTGGTCCCTTCTGGGTAACCAACCATTATATATTCTTGAGACCTGGGATCCCATTTTGTTCTCATGTGTTTCGGAGTTGGAGCGTAGAACTTGGAGCCAAAAACTCTGAGGTGGTTCAAGTCCACTTTTAAACCTGTCAGGCTTCCTCTGATGTTGCTCCTGCTAAGCTGCAGTTGGGGAACGGTTTTTCAAGTAGATGGCAGTCATAACAGCCTCGCCCCAAAACCTTCTACTGAGTCCAGCATCCAATAGCATGCAGCGGGCTCTCTCCACTATCGCTCTATTCATCCTTTTCGAAACTCCTCCTTGCTCTGGTGTATAAAGTACAGTCTTCTAATGTCCAATACCATAATCCTTCAATAGGCCTTCAAATGCACTTGATGTATACTCCTTCCCATTGTCAGTCCTCATCTTCTTTATTTGGAGACCAGTTTCATTTCCAACACTGGCCTTGAATTCTTTGAACTTGGCTAGTGTCTCATCCTTCAATTTCAGGAGGTATCCGAAGGTTTTACGGGTGAAGTCATCTGTAAACATAAGAAGGTATCCAGCACCACCCCATGTCGGTTCACTCATTGGGCCACAGATGTCTGAATGTATTAGGCCTAGTTCTAATTTTTCGACAGCTCTATTACCTTTGCGTCTTCTCGTGGCTGGTTCCCTGATTTGTTTACCCTTAAGGCATTCTTCACACCTTTTGAAGTCTTGTGCTGTAAACTCTAACCCAGTAGAGAGTTCCTTCAACATTGTCATGCCATTGAAGTTCAGATGACCCAACCTTCGATGCCAAGTTTGCTGGTCAATGGTTAAGCAAGCAGAGTTGTCAAGCTTCTTACCTTCTGAAGAGAAAATTCTTTCAAGTTTGTTTGGGTTCTTGATGCAAAAATCTTCGTTAAGAAAGAAGAAGGAAAATCAGCTACTAGAATCAGACGTGCAAACGATTTTCAAAAATTGGTTGTAGCAAGTGCAACCAGTTAAACACAGTAGTTATGTTACATCGTAAATAGGCGAGTTTTTACAAACATTACCGGATGATATTTTTACGCTGGACTGTCTAGAGACTTCAGACTTAAACATTAACTTTTTAAATAAAGGCTTTAGTGTGTTACATTTAAATATTAGAAGCATAAGAAAAACTTTAATGAATTTCTAATTTTGCTGTTGGATATCACAGTCAAATTTGATGTTATAGTCTTGACAGAAACGTGGCTTAGCGAACATAGTTCACTGTACTCTATTGCTGGCTACAACTCCTACTTCAGCAAAAAAACTGTCAACAGAAGCGATGGTGTAGCAGTCTTTGTTCGGCGCAAGCTGACTGCTGATGTAGAGGAGACCGTCCTCGAGGAAGCAGGCTGCTTGCGTGTTAATGTTGTGGCTGGCCAAACTCACAATCCAGTCTATCGTGTGTCACTTTTAGCAATATACAGATCTCCGTCTGGAAGTTTAGAAACCTTCTTAAAATCTTTAGTGTATTTTCTGAATTAAATGATAAATATTTAATGATCATAGGGGATATAAATATAAATATTCGTTCAGATGTTTTTGATAAATATACTGAAAAATACTTAAATATAATGGCTAAACATGGATTAGTATCTCGCATAAATAATTATACTCATGTAACATCATATTCTAACACTTGTATTGACCATTCTTTTGTAAAAATCAAAAATACTGACGAAGTTTTCGCAGCTGTATTACATACAAGTATAACTGACCATTTTGAAATTGCTGTTAGTTACAAAGTTAATTGTCTGAAGTCCTATACAAACGATAAGACTTATTCAAAAATTAATGGAATAAAATTATCTGATATAATTTCAAGTGAAACCTGGGAATGTGTTATGGATGAACAAAATGTAGATACAGCCACAAATCAGTTTTTAAATAAACTTGATAATTTAATAAATAAAGCAAGTTTTCAAACTGTTACAAAACAAAAGACATTTAAGCGATTAAAACCATGGATTACAATAGGATTAATTAAGTATATCAGAACAAGAGACAAAAAGAAACAAAATCTAAATAAGCAACCTTTTAATACGTTGCTTAAGAATTCTTACTGTAATTACAGAAATAGATTAAGTTTAATAATACGTATACCTAAGATACTTATTACGGAACTAAAATGGGCTGAAGCACAAAATAATCCAAAGGAAATATGGAAAATTATTAATGACGTCTCGGGATCTAAAAAAGAAAATTTAAGATAAAAAGTCTAATAAATGGCGGAAATGTAATAAATGCAGCCATAAAAGCTGAGGAGGCCGCTAATGCGTTAAATACATACTTTACAAATGCAGGTAATAATATGGCTTCATTGATATCAAAAAATACTTCTCAACATGTTGTTACGAATCATTATGTAAACTAAAAATTTTTAGAACCAGTCACTGACTCTGATATAATTGCAATTATATCTGAAATGAGAAACTCAAATACTGTAGGTCCTGACAAGATAAGTAAAATATTATTAAAAGATAATAAATATAAATTGTGCAAGCCTATTGCACACATTGTAAACTTAAGTCTAAGCCTTGGGATATTTCCTCAACATTTGAAGAAAGCAGTCGTTTTGCCTTTGCATAAAGGTGGGGATTTGACTTCTGTCACAAATTACAGACCAATTTCTATTTTAAGTAATGTATCAAAAATTCTAGAAATGTGTGTCAAAAAAATATTAATGGTTTTTTTTTAGAGAAAAACAAAATAATATCTAAAAATCAGTTTGGTTTCAGAAAAGGTTTAAGTACAAATGATGCATTGACTAAATTAACAAACTTTGTCCATGATGCAATCGAAAATAACCAAACCTGTCTGTGTGCCACTTTAGATCTTGCTAAAGCTTTTGATACAGTATCACATTCAATATTATTGGAAAAAATGAAAAAAATTGGAATAAGGGGATTGGCTAACAGATGGTGTAATAGTTACTTAGAAAATAGAATACAATGTGTTAAAGTAAACAATAAGCTTGGAAACTCAATGAGAATAAATACAGGAGTCCCGCAGGGAAGTATTCTTGGTCCAATTCTGTTTTTGATTTATATAAATGATTTGTGCAACATAGATATAAATGGTCATCTAATATTTTATGCAGATGATACTGTGATTCTTTTTTCATCCGATTCATGGACATCAGTTTTTAATATAGCTAATGAAGCGTTAATTAAAGTGAAATCTATATTAGATAAAAATTTGCTCTCTCTTAATGTAACTAAAACAAAGTGCATATCATTTTCTGCAAACAAATCTGTTCAACCAAAGAAACACCAAGAACTCAAAATACATAACTGTAGTCAATTAAATGCAAACTGTAAATGTAACGTCATAGAACGAGTAGAGGAAACAAAGTATTTGGGTGTTATGTTAGATTGTAATTTAAAATGGGACAGGCATGTTTCTTACTTAACTAAAAAATTTTTGTAAAACAATATATAAATTTGTGGAACTTAAATCTGTTTTATCAATTGAATATATATAAATTGTTTACGTAGCCATAATTCAATCTGTTCTGATGTACGGTATATCAGCATGGGGATGTATGAGCAAAATGGCAATAAAAGCCACTAATTTTAATACAAAAAGGTATTTTACAAAATGTGTTTAGAAAGACTTTTAACCATCCATCAAAAGAACTTTTCAGTCATTTGAGAGTATTCAATATCAGAAAATTGTATATTAGAACCATATTGATCAATTTCTTGAACAAAAAGTTACCAGTACAGTATTTATCTCATATCTATCCTACTCGATATAATTTAAAACAAAATTTACCAATTCCCCTAGTTCACAAAACAATTTCTCAAAGATCATCCACATTCTTGCTTTCAAAAACTGTAGCAATTCTTCCTGAAAATATAAAAAATAAAAATATAAAAAAATATATATTGAATGATGGTTAAATAACTTAACTGATGAAGAGTTGTCTTTAATCTTTAAGTAGTAGTTTTACTTTAGTTAATTATTTTCACATTCCTTATATTTCAAAATGTTAAATGCAATCTGTATCCATCAAAAACTAATATTTTTTTTGTATTTCATGCAGCATTCAATTTTTGTTCTCAAATTAATTTATACCAGATGACAAGTTTTATTACATAATTAACCGCAGCTATAGAAAATAATTTGTCTAGTAGCACTCGCACGCAAGCTTTGCTTATGTGAGTGTGATGTCTTCCAATATATAAAAAGTATTTATGTAAAATGCTGTAATCGGTATATGGAAATAAAAAAATTATAAAAAAATTATAAAAAAATTATTATAAAAAAGTCTTCAGCAGATAAAGACCGCTTATCTTAGGGGCAACAAAGTCTGGAGTACCAGTGATCCTAACCTCACTTTCCTTGAATACTTTGCACCTTTCATTATCGAAGATGGCAGTAAGTTTTCTTTCAGTTAATTTGGAAACAGAGAGCAAATTTGTGGTTAAGTCTGGGACACGAAGCACACTGGAGATAGTCTTAACCTTGCCATTTAATAGAGCAACTTCAACATCTCCCCTTCCAGTACAGCTGACTGAAGTTTCATTGGCCACATTTACTTTTGTTTCAAAACTTCCATCAAAGTTCTTGAATCTGTCAAACCTTGACATGTGAGCATTGGCCCCCGAATCTATGACCCAGCAGTCTGAAGAATTAGTGGAATTTTGTTCCATATTAAATGCACATGCAAACAACACTGCTTCATTACTGGATTGATGCTTGAGCTCTGTTTCTCAGTTCAAGGCATTTAGCCACAAAATGACCCTCACCTTTACAGTAAAAACAAGTTTTTCTTTTGCTTGGATTTCTTTTCCAAGTATTTTTGTAAGTGTTCTCTATCGACAAAAGGGCTGTATCATTGCCCAACGACATCCTTTCCTTGAGTCGCAATTCAACTGTACACAGCCTTTCAGTTAGAGTCCTTATGGTGCGCTGTTCGTTAGGCATCGACTCCCAAGCATTGAGAAACTTAAAATATTGAGAAGGTAAGGTGTTCAAAATGATGGAAAGGCTTTCTGGTAATTTTACACTGTCCTCCTGCCATGTTTCATCCTGAAGTTCGAACCATAATTTCTCAAGACGGGATACATGTTTTGCAACTCCCTCCCTCTAATGGGTCCATACACTTAATACTAAAAAATTCATTGAACAGTCTATCTTGTCTTTGTTCTGTTCTTTGTTCGTAAACACTGAGCAGCTTGACCAACATTTCCGCACTTGATGTACACATGTTAATGAGCTGTCTGACGATGTCATATTGCTGACAATTATTTGCTGAGCTCCAAATTCTGTCTTTTCTAACACCTGCATCCTCACGTTATAGTCAATCCAGTCCTTTGAACTCGCCTCCGTAGTTGGTTCCTTGGGATAATCCAGCTTTCCCTCGACCGCCGCCATGAATCCACTACTCTTCAGTAGAATAGTTATTTGGAATTTCCAGTCACTCCAGTTCAACTGACCCTCCAATTTGTCAATATTCATTTTCGAAAGGCTCTCCACGATGAGAGTACGAAAAACGTGACACTGCAAACTTAACCTTGAACTTATTGCCGATTGTGATTTACAAAATCGTACATTCTTACCCACACAGTTATGATCCACAATACAAGACAATAATACAGTCCTGGGCCCATAACCTATTAAAATTAAATGTGGGCTAAAAGGTAGAACAATGACCAACTCATGACGCCATAATCACATTTTGTTGGTCTCGTGCGACCGGCCATCATAGCACTTTATTTGCAACAACAACAGTTACACACGGAAACAGAAAACAGCATAGATTACATCAACATACAAATATGTCCATATTTACATAAACACTCTGAACAACTGAAGGACAAAATTATCATTAGATTACCAGTGAAGTTAAATAAACCAACAGAATGAAATATAAATACAGTAAACTCCCGATTATCCGCGATCGGATCATCCGCGGTGCGGATTATCCGCGCGTGGTACGAAAAGTTATAATAAAATACGTACTAAAAAGTTAGACCGAACGGACAAGTTTTTTTTAACGCGCGCAGGCCGTCTCCGAACTCGGACAGTAGGCTGGCACGCAATCTAGTCTCCGAGCCACTGACAATACGCAGGTGTTCG
>PNEQ01008069.1:0-17824 GCA_003012365.1 Medauroidea extradentata
AGCTGACGGCCCACGCAAGAACCTTAGTTCAACCTGGCCAGAGTCTAGCTAACGCGCCTGCGCAGGGAAGAGGAGAAGGGGAAGCATAGAGTAAGAGCAAAGAAATATAGCAATACAAAACAGCCTTCCGAGCCATAAAATAGTCACGTGGTCCACTGTGCACCGCCGACGAGAGCGCTGTAGGCACCCAAACGGTGCAATTTATTATTCTTGAGAAAATTTTACACAGTAAAATGGATTCATAGTAAGTTATCATCACTCTGGAAATGGAATTAAATTGACGAAAACTCAAACCTACCACTAAAATATCGCTATGTGAGAGAGCTGCCTTGCTGTCTTCACTCCTCTCATCTCACTCAGTACGTACCAGTGAAGTCTTCATAATTAACTAAGTAAATCTTCAACTGGAATGGTGCATGCATTGACAACGAGCAAATTTTACGAGTTAGCTTTTGTAACCGGGACCATTAAATTTACCCAGTTTTGAAGTCAGTGTAAGATTACAAAACATGCTACAATGTCTTTCGGGCGGGCGGCAAGCGAAAACGACCTGCCCAATTTCGTCATATGCATGTTAACCAAGAGAACACATTTTTAATGTTTATGGTGGCGTTTGAAAATAGGGTAATTTTAAAGCTCAATAACTTGAAAATTAAAATACACACAGAATTATTACTTTATGTGGCAAAATTTGCTGCATTTGGCACGAAAATATTTAGGAAGAATCCTGTAAATATTACATTGTTTTTCTAGGAATTCCCCCCATTGTCACAGTTTTTAACTGTGATTTACAGTTATCTCATGTGCAAGTTATGAGCATTATTTCTACAAACTGTAGAATTTATTGCCGTGGTTTTTTTTATAACTGTTCTTGAAAATGGCATCTTAACATTCAGTAGTTGTAGAATCGAGGTTTTAGAGTATTTAAATAAAATTATTGTCTCTTTGCAAATCTGTTTAATTAGTTGAATGGTTGAAAATCCACATATTTGTTGCATCATTTTATAGTTAGCTTCGTTCTGTACATTACTCAAATATTTTATTTGTAATTTATATTGATAATTGGTGTGTTTACATAATTTTTATCAGTTTTTGTGTCTTAATTGAAAAGTTTTGCACATGAAACACAGTGTGAAGTAAAGGAAAGTGTCTTTAAGGTCTTATCCACCATACAAACATAAGAACATGTGCCTGTTTAGTTGAGTAGTGGTTTTTAAACACCTTTTAAACATGTTGAAATTAATGTTTTTGTTGTTTAGTTTTGAAATTACTGTCAATCTCAGTTCAGGTGCTAATACTACTCTAAATGGTTCAGGATAAAGTGAGCACTCAAAAAAGCCCTGATTAATCTGGATTCACAACCACCACTTAGTGTACGCGCGTATGTACATACGTGTAAAAGTAGAAGCACTGAGTGTGCATGCATTCACATCCTCGTGTAGTGTGCGTATGTACGTAGTAGAGTTGATCAACTTTATATTCCATACATATGTACGCTAATTGGTGATTGTGAATGCAGCATGTGTAAACGTAACAATCAAATATTAATTTATATTGAGAAATCATTTATCTTGTGGTCATAAATTATTTAATTCACTGTGTAAAGTAAAAATATATTACTATCATCTGTTACCGACATTTTGTTAGGACATAAATATTTTGCGCACATGTCTAGATTAAATATTGTTGTGAATCCAATCTCTAATGCTTAACGTACGTGTGGTTGTGAATCCAGCTTAAATGTTTATTTTCAGTCAGTTTGTATATTTTTACTGCATGTAAACATAAACACTGCCATATACTTTTGTTAAATAGACTTGTACAATGTTTACATCTATGTTACACTGCTACAAAAATGTTATCTATAATATCTACTCATTATACACAAGTGATCAACAACAGCTGTTGTTAAGGGTTGGTTTTCATAAATACCTGCATAGTAACTTCTATATGAGATAAATTTCTGCCACTCAGCTCTTAAATAAATGCACTGCGCTCGCTTTGGAATTCCTCGTAAATGATTTGTACACGGTTTGTAGATAAAATTTAAGGAAATTCACATGAAAGTCTGTTAAAAAATTGAGTTTGTTTAAATGTAAACACAATCTTGTTGTGGTGGCAAACGATGGTAAATGTCTTTAAAATATTTGCAAATAATATCCCGACCAATGTCTTACGTGGAAGTAGGCCTACACATATCTTAAATCCCATATCATCTCGAATACCATACTTGATCAAACAAACTTTCCGGAAATTAAAAATATAAGTTAATTATGCATTATAGATTAATAAAATTAACCTTTTTATGTGCTTATCTATTCTGAAATACGTAAGTAATTGTGCTTAGTTTGTTCCACAATACCAGGGTGCTACAGGTCTGTAAAACAGGGAAAACCTGGAAAAGTCAGGGAATTTCCTACTTGTGACTGGAAATTCAAAATTGTAGAACAAGCTTTATGCTTAGCAATAGGAGTTTACAGATAATTGCGGCCATTGTCTAGTTAACTAGCTTGACTTCTGGGCTGGAGTCGCATCTTCATGGCTGCAGGCTTAGCGATTGACTTTTGGACAATTGCACAGTCAAATGTTATTTTATCAATTAATTTTAAAAATAGTTCCAATTAATTGTGTAACTTATTACAGTTCTCTGGATTGTTGTAACTGAGTGTCGAACACAAGTAACTGTCTGTAGTACACAAATAAAAAGTTTTATAAAACAGTCAATTAATTTTAACATTTTAATTTAAATTATCGTGATTTTTAATTTCACAAAAAATTACTGGAAATTCACAATTTTCATCTGGAAAACCTGGGAAAGTCATGGAAATTTTATCTAGAAATTCTGTAGCAACCCTGAATATATTCAATAAACAAAATTGTTATTGCCTTAACCACTAACATACATTAATATTAATTTACGTATACAATCGAGAAATAATATGGGTCAGCATGTGAAAGTGTGAAATTGATCTGGTTAATGGTAAGTGATTCCAAACAAAATGTCTGGTAGCCATAAAACGTAACAGTTCATAGAATATGTATAACTTAATATACAGTAAACTCTCGATCTAACGACACCGCACGGTGCCAGATAAATATGTCGTTAGATTGCCTATGTCGTTAGTCCCGAGGTAATTAATTTTGACACACCCAACATAAAAAAAATAATAATAAAGTGTTTTCTTTTTTCCTTAAAGTTAATATAGAGCAATTACCGACTTAAAATAAACACTTTTTCTTGAAATTATATTTTAATATAACAAAAAGGCATCTTCCAAATAAAATGGTGCTTCATTATTCCCTGTATGCCGTGACGCCTCCAGCTGCATGGCGCACCAGGTCTGGTTGTGAAGGAAGGGGTGGGAGGGGAGAGCGGCCGGCTGACCTTGGCATGTCTCCCTCTCAGCTCGCAGTGCGCGCGTGATTCATCCTGCTTGCCTGGCACGAAGCTCGCACTGACAACGTAACGACTCATATTATTTACGTGAAAGTATGCTGCAGCGATTTAAAACATATCAATAAAGCCATTCTTTTTTTTTTTTTTTTTTTTTTTTTTGTAATTACGTATGAACTCTTACAGTTTGTCACCATTATAAGATTTTAAGCGATACAAATAAAAATGCTCAAGTATAAAAGAAAAAAGTCTTAATTTTTTAATATCCAGCACACCTATTAGAAATGCGAATTTGGAATCCCTCAGAAGGGCTAAAAACTGATTTTTCAAGGTGCTGTCACTAAAATAACGACTGAATTACTTGTCGTTTTAAGTCTTAGGCCTATAGGAAAAATTTTAAAACTATGCACAACGCACCAGTTTAATGGTCTGTACTCCGAATAAAGGCAAAGTGGCTCTCGACATGCTGGTCGCAGTCACTCTATAATCACTGCCCTGCTGAGCGAGCATAATTAAAAACCTTATCAGACCACATTTTGCATATGGGACTAGTTGTAGGCCGTTTTTACGCTGCAGCCTTTTGCCTCACTTACCGAGTGATCAATAACAGCGGAAGTTGTCTAGGTCAAGACGAGCTGAATGCACACAGCCTGATGTAAAGCAAGAAAAAAAAGATGAGATAACGCAGGAATGTTTACTTTCTTTTTTTTTTCTGCCTCTTTTACGGACTGAGTGCCAAGCTGCTCCTTTTTTTTTTTTTGTCGTGTTGTAATAAAAAAAAAGAAATGTGTCGTCTCTTCATCCCCCAACCACCCGGGCTCTCACCAGACACGGAAACAAAAGACGAAGGCTGGGAGAGGGTGGGAAAGAAAAGGCAAACATGTGGCACTGCTTTGCTACCAACAGGCTGCTAGTTGTCACGTGACTTATTACAGCCGGCACCGGTAATTGATACGCGCGGCCGCGCGCACAGGTGCACAATCTGGTTTGTGGCAGGGGGTGGGGGAATCCAAAGGTTATTGTCTGGCATAGACAGTCAAGAGGGGTGTTATCTATTTTTAGCTGTGTGTTTCTTACAGTACAGCACTCACAAAGCAAAATACAACACGGACAAACAACAAGTCGAACAATACAATACCGTTGCTATGCGCACGTCAGGTGGCTGACTACGTGGCACTGATGAGATGTGTAGGAACAAGGAGAAGATAGTGCAGAGAGAAGGTCGCGTGGAAAAATGTGATAGGCGTGAAGGTTGGTGGGAGCCTGGAGAAGTGAGTAGATAAGGCAGTGTTAGTCATCACGTCTCACATATGCCGGTTTTGTGCGGGCGGCCTAACTCACCGGGTGCACGCTTCAACTGCATTCCAGCCAAAGTTTCTAACATTCTTTTATAGTTTTTTTTGTTTCACAGCTGCATATATCACTAATTTATTATAACTGCAGTCTGTTATTGTATAATGTATGCAAATGTATTTTTAAATAACATTTTACAGTGATATGTTGCGCTTTGCTTAGTTTTGATCAATTTTGAAAATATTAATTTTTCCAGGGTTCCTGGAAATTACGTTGTTAGATCGCCGATGTCGTTGGATCCAATGTCGTTAGATCGGGGGTGTACTGTAATTGAAATGGATATTTCAAGAAGGGCCTAATAGCAGACAGAAATATTTTTCATTTTCCAGGATAAACATAAAGATAATTTCGTCCAAAAGTAGGGTGGGATTCACATTTGTGACTTTTACATTCTCTTTCCAGTAACAATGTCGCCAATGTGAATTTTACCATGCTTTGGAAATAAAATCCCTATGATGCCTGTCCTGTTTTCTGCTGTTGGGCCCTTCTCGAAGTACCCTCTTCAATTAGACTGTTATACAGACCTACATTCTATTGAGATTCTTTTGCACGTGTCATAAAATTAACACTCACACTTTCTCTTTGTGCTGTCTGTTGTGCTAATAGTAGATCGCTATGTACTGCTAATAATGGAAAACGTGTAACCTTTTTTGATGTGATGCGTTGCATTTTCATGTCTATATTAAATTGTGCAATCAGCAAGAACCTGGTATATTTAAATAGAAAAGACACTGAACTACATTTGATAATTTGCTGCCAACCATACAAGGAGAAGGTTACTACAGTAGAATCTATCCAATGTTTCTTAAGGGATTGGCAAAATATTTAATACATTCAGACATTCAATGAATGTGGTCTTGAAATGCAGACAAATAAAAAATAGGACCACAGAATGTGTTCCATAGTTCAATGCGATGTATTGGCAATGCTGAATTTAATGTAGTAATAGTTAGTGATTTTTTCATAAGTTAAATCTTTAGTGCTCATTTGATCAGAATGTCCTATTTCTTGGCAGTTGCTTATTTAGCATTCATAAATCATAATAATATTAAAAAACTTTTGTAAATGGAAAATAAAACCTCTTACTACTGTGTTAAATAGACGTAACATATTATAAATTTAAATTGCTTGGTAAAATTTGCATGTTATAGTATTAAGGCTATACATATTTATATGTTGTGCCTTTATCATCTTTTTATACATTCTACACTTTCATGGAACATCAAATGCTAAAAATATCATTAAAATTCTACAAAAAGTGTATGCCAACAATTCTTGTATGTTGCATAGGTCACTGCTTTACGCAATTGTTTATCAGTTTTTCTACTTATGTTACAGGTTTATAATTTTAAATTTTACATTCTGTAATTATTTTGAAACAATATAACTGTCAAGAGAATTATGTACATTTGCTCAGTTTTGTGACTTTATAGGAAAGTTGGTGAACACATCCAAAAGCTGATTATTATTTTTAATTGTAGGACTTAAAAACACTTGTATAAGTTACCATATATTCCAAATTTTAAAAAATAATTTACTTGTTTAATAAGGTTTAAAGAACTATATCTATGTATATATGCACATGTACAGGAAGTCCAGAAACACACCCAATGAGCACTCCATGCGAATCTTGGGCTAAATTGGAGATAAAGATGTTAGTGGCAGAATGTTGTACCATGTCATTTTGTATACACAATGTGGTAACATAGCACTGTAGTTAGTCCCCTATTGTGCTCCACAGATATCTTGCTTGTCTTACTACTACTGTTCTGACTTGCATATTATGAGTTCCAACTTGATTCAGTGTTTACTTGATGTAGCATACATAAAATAACACCTTGACATGACTTTCTCCGCGTAGTGTTGACACATTGTGCATGTAAAGTGTCGTCAAACAAAATGTCGCCACTTACATTTTCGTCGCCTATTTAGACCAGGGTTTGTTGCTGTGTGCTTATTATGTGTTTCTTTCTAGACAGCCTCTGTGTGTTATGCAGTTAACAGAATTTTTCTGTAATGCTGTTGGTAAATTTTCTATTTTATGTTTATTTTTAAAAGTTATCAAATGTAAAGTATTTCTAAACTTTTGTGGAATCAGAAAAATATACATTGTATGGACATACTGAGTTTGGTGAGGGAAGAGTGGAGATATTTTAGTCAGGGCTTAACAGAAAGGTTTTCAAGGTATGTGTGATATGAAGTGAAAATGGAGCAACAAGGGAATGCAAAAGCAGGAAGGATGGGAGTTCCCCTTAATGCCTTCAGGTGGGATCGGGATAGCAAACCAAGCTGTTCTCTGAACTGATGTACTATTGTGAAAGGGTACCAGTAATATTCCCTAGGAATTACACTTAGAGACTCTTACTATATCTGAGAGGGTGGTCAGTTCGGCATGTTCGATATCCCACCCGTTACATTGTGATGCTGGTTAAGTCAATTAAGCTTATGATTATATGAACTGGCTATGTTCGTGGATGTCTGCCTCCAGTATGCCTGATGAACTACGGTAATTATTCTAGTACAAGGTGCTGTAAAATTAGGTAATACAGTGGTGGCACTCAGGGACGATTTATTAGGTAAATTACACAGTGCCAAAATCAATAAAATGATGCCCACATTGAAGTGACTATAGTTATGTGTCGTACGTGGTTGGTGAGTGATGACAGTGTGAAAAGCAGAATGTAAGATTAAATCTGTGGCATTTGACAAATGCACCTCCTCAAGCAGCAAGGGTCTGCTGGCCACTAGGATGGACCTTCGGGTTCGCTTGGAAGCAGACGTAGATGTGATGACTTAATGATACACTTTCCCAGCTAACATGCCACAGGGCCGCTGAATGGATGATGAATGCCACTTCTACCAACTAATGTTGTTCATTGGGGTATGACTTGCATGAATGCGTGGTAACGAACTGAATGATACAGATGTGCTGCTTAAATGAATGCTGAGATACTATGGAGACTTGTTAATCTGCACGTGGTCGGTCACAAAAATGTGGATTATGCCCTTCAAATAATATAAAACTGTAAAGTAACACCAGTGGCATGCATACTAGATGAAAACAAACAATAATACCTTCAGATATGCCCTGTGTTATGGATGAGGAACTTGGATCACTCTCAATATAGAATTCCCTAGCCACGTGGCTGTTACGGTGCTGTCGTGGATTTATGTTTAAGTACTAAAAATGGTAATAATTATTAGGTAGAGTGGACGTGCAATGCGATGGGATGTCTGGTAACGTGTGCTAGGCTAAGGCGAACTGGTATACTAGAACAAAACTATTGAAACCTAAGTCAGTAATCAAGATATATAGTGCACACGGACAGCATCTCACCTCTCCAGATAACTTCGGCGAACTGCCACGAGGAAAATGGCCGCTGAGGGCACCGTACCTAGCTTCGAGGTTCACACAATTCCGGTACCCTACCCCACTGTGTGTTGAATTACTGATATTTATGTTTTAAGAAAGGCACAAACTTTAAATTATTCAAAGCAATGGATTTTTACATATTTTACGTTTTTCAATTACGAGATTTATTTAAATGTCTTTTTCAATATGAATGTAAACATAAACAATAACTTTTGGGCACTAACATGGTGGCCTGTGGTGTCCTGAGGTAACGCTGCTTGCAATAAATACATATTACTCTGGTTGACGAATAACCTTCAATAATACACTGCGTAAACAATAAAATTACATGATAGTCTGTTGCTGATGGAATTGGGTTGGTGGTGGTGGCACATCTCGCGTTATTATGGGCTTAGCCCATTTGATGTCCCTTTGGTAGTTGTCACCCTAGAACAGCAACCTGCCAATGGCCACATCTGATCTGCTTCGTTTCTCATGTATGAAAATCGGGAGCGACTCCAATTGTAATCGAACCGGGATCACCGTTCTAAAAGGCAAGTGGTCTATGAATTACACCATAACGGGCTATGAATTTGGTCAGAGAAAAGTAGATATTTTGTCTTAAGAAACTGAAAAGCAGTGGAACTTTTTTTCCCAGTTTTATAGCCAACATGTGACTGTTTTATGTTTGAAAAGTGTGTGTTTTTGTGTTGTCTTATAGTTTATAAAAATTCAATACTTCCTAAAGCATACTTCATACTCTAATTAAACCCTGGGTCATTTATTCTTGTGCACTTGATGTCTGAAATAAATTTACTTGATTCTTATTGCAGAAGTTTAAGGTCTACATGGTATTCATTATTGTGCAATATGGTCTTAAACATTTGCCCAGTACTGTAGTATAGAGTTACATCAAGCAAGGATGCCAACTTTTGTTTGATTTATAAATTGACTGGATAGAAAAAAGTCAAAGAATAGAATAGCTCTTAATTTCTTGACCTCTGCGTGACAGCTACTTAAGAGTGTGTGATAGATAAATAAAGGCTGATAACATCAATTTATTTCTACGCTTTTTTCGAAGCCAATATGGGTAAAATACTCAATGACAATCTTAGATAATGGTCTTTGCCAACTTTATGAGTAAATATTTATCCAGAATTACTAATTCGTTACACGTGGTCGCTTGCGCCGCAGTTAAATGCATGAGGTTTCGGCGTCAGAGATTGTGCCTCAGAAGTTCGTAACACCAAAAATAATTTTGTTTCAAACGTTGTCTAAAGTTATTGTCTAGGATTGTTATTATTTAATTTTCGAAAATTGGCTTCAAGAAACATACAGTTATAGATTAATCCTTTTAGCGTTGAATTATGTACCATGCCTCCTTATAAATATGTTAACGAATTTGGTGGTTGTCATTGGCTAGGATGTTTTCTCAAGTTGCTCTGGTTTCCTCCTTTCGTGCTTCTTATTGCAACTTAAACTCCATTTCACATCACCAACACAGAATCTAAAGACCTAGGTTTAAACACCCTTCATATCTATGACTCAAATTTTAAATGTAATACATGTTCTGTGAATGTTGAAGTTATTTTCATTAACTAAGATGTTACTTTTTTAAAGCTGACACTTTTTTAAAGGTGACTATAGTGTAGGTACTATTAGGTTGCATTAAAGTGTTGTGTCGATTTTCTCTCATAGCTGTAGAATATTTTATGATTGATGTTTTTTTTTTTGTTGCATGCCTGGGAGCCATGAATTGTAATACACAACATTTCTTAATACTTTGAATAATTGGATGAGGGTTTTTATATTTTAATTTTGTGTAATACATCTTGTTTCTGCATGTGGCGTTTTGACTTCAATACTGCTTGTAATGTAGTTATTATAAATAGTGCAGTATAGTAAAATCCTCCTAAGAAGTTACTCATTTAAGAAATTTCCTGCCTCATAAGATAATTTTGCACCGTGTTCGTGGACAAATGTGAATAGTATGTTTTCCTGGTTAGTAAGCATAATTCCTTTTCACCACAAATGTCTTAACAGGGAGGGTTTTACTGTATTTAAAAATTTCTTTCTACCAAACTGCTGTTTCTTTATGTTGATCTTTTATTGTTCATGTGTATGGTAGTTTAAATTTTTTATAATTTCATAGAGAAAATATTTTCTGTCACATTTATTTCTATGTGTACAATTCTTTGAAGTATTCAGTAGCTTTTTGCTATTTTAAAGATTGTGTCCATATGCAAATCACATTATGCTATGAAGTTATATTTCTCACCCATTAGCAAAGGGATTCCTGTTTTGAAACTTGAATTACATGTATCGAAGAAATTATTTTAAGGTAGCGTACCATCGTTACTTAGAAAGATATCTATGTGGCCAAAATTGTGTGTTTGGTTGGATAGTTCATCCAGTCTCAGCAGTTCGGTAAAGTATCGTTGTGATGTGCCAGTATGGCCACGAGCACATGTATGTGCCGACTCGATGAACAATCAGGTTACAGGAAAAGTTTTGGTGTAATTCGGTTAGCAACTGACAGCGAAATATCCCACATAATTGAACATGTGTGTAAAATGTTTGAGGGTTGAGATTTTCAAAGTGTGGGACAGTTTGAAAGAGGGGTTTCTTTGTATCTGAATACCATCTTGCTTCACCCACTCTTCAAGGTCTATGCAGTAATGATAAAAGGTAGCAATTTGCAGGGTTTATTACTTATTATATATGTTTGCTTCATGTTGGTTTTCCTTTTGACTCAATTATAAGTCAGTTTTAACACAAGTTGAGAAAGTTAATAGCTTGATCGATTAGGGCGTTGTTAAGTGTGGGATCTGTACTGGCTTGGTAGGTTGTCAATTGTAGAGAGCTGTAGGGTTGGCTGTGAGACTGCAGTACTTCAGTTGCAATTAAAGTCTTATCACATTCATTAACACACTATTTTCTTTTACATAGCCTGTTTCCCTCTTTTCTGTGTATTGTCAAGAAAGCAGTGTGGTTTTACAGCCTTTGACTCTTCTTTCAGTGGTAGCAGGGTGAGACCAATGCATAATGTGTGGCCAGAGTTGTTAGCATCATCACAAGAACACTATTCTTACTGCCTGATTAAATGTGCAGTTTGGTGCAAAAGTTGAAATGTTCATTTCAAAAACGTGTACATGTTTTACAAAGCAAATATAGAGTGAAACCTCGTATTTACGTTCTCGTTGTTTAAGTTTTCCCGCGATTTTCACTTTTTTCTTCAGGTTCCATTTCTTTGCCATTTAATGCAATGTTTAATTTTCCAGCATATCTTATCACCAAAATCTTACTCTTCCCGCTGTTTACATTTTTGGCTACCCTAGGACAATATAAACACAATATGTCAGGTCACAGATGACGAAGGAAAGACCTCTAAACTTGTTTGGAAATAGAACAGAGAAGAAACACACCACAGCCAAGTAGGTGATAACGTACAAAGCCATAGAAGAGTGACAGTGATCGAGTGTACTGCTTGCGCTCATGGCACAATAAATCCAAGATGGCAGCAAGAGAATTGCCACCACTAGCGCTATCAATTGCCTCGAATGTTACTAACCACTGTATTCGTGTTGTAAACATTGATATCTTTATGTGTGTGCATTTATCTTTGTTTATGTGCGTAAATAACTGCAATTTTAACGTAAAATTTGTGAAATGTTTGAAAAAATTTTATTACATACAGTTGTGTTTTAAAACCATTTACATTTTAGTGCAGTGTGTTTGAATGGTTATATAACAGTAATGTAATGGAAAATTTATTTCTGGGAACATTTTTGATAAAGCAAAAATTGAAAATCATGGAGCAATGTGATGAGTTCGTGGGAACATGTGTTGATTTGAGTAAAGAACTTTCCATTCCCGTTCAAATGTGTACTATTACTGTCTAAATTTGTGATAGCATTACAACTAATTTTTAAATGCTGAGCAATACTAACCAAACAGAAAAAAAAATCAGATCTTTAACATTTCAAGGTGTTCTTCTCAAGTAGTTGATTCACATACTGTGAATCTTCCCATAACAGTATTTTCAATTCAAGTATTGGTAACTTACACTGTACAAAATTTTATGTGACAAAATATTGCTTGCTTGCATAGTATCACTTTGATTATAGTTTGATTTTACCTGTAGAGAGTTTTTCAAATAACATGAAAATAAAAGTACTAAATAAGGTAAGCAGAATATGTTTTTTGAGATTTCTCTTAATTTACGTTTTCCCGCTATTTACACTTTTTTACCCTGTCCCGCTGAAAAGTGTAAATAAGGGGTTTCACAGTATAAGATCATATTTATAGTTCTTGGAAAATAACTGATTTTTCAATACTGCTCTTTTAAAATCATTTTTTTTTAAATTATTTTTTACTATTTGTATTTTATGCATTACAACTAAATCTAACAATTTTTTAAAATGCTCTTTCGGCAGCACTGCAACCCACCTATTTCTTTGTCTCATTTCTCATACTCCTGAGAGAGCTCTGCATTACTGGCTTCTCTCGCACGAGCACATGTTTATAAACCAAGAAAGCAGTGAACATGTTCCAAGTTTGAAAAAAAGTAGAGCACCTGTTTGCATTGTTTTGACTTCATACCTGTCTGCTTGCCCAAAACAGGCAAAATATTTCACTGTACTGAGCTAAGCTAGGCATGGACCCCTAAAAATGGTAATTCCTGAAATACCACAAAATTTGGCGTGATTTTAAGTTTTCCACAAATTTCAGCATAATTTTGTTGAAAGTGATGTTTCACGCGAATTCAAAGGCCTTAGCAGAGAATTTGTCGCAAATCAATTAAGGCACTATCACCGAAATGTATACATTTACATTCAGGTATTGTGATTTTGTTTAGTTACTGTTTCTCTGTAATTATGCTTGCCATTTTAATAGATTCTAACCTTTTTAACTAATATTTAAAGTGTTCAAAATTGGATAGATGAAAAAACAAACATTCACAATTATTTCTTCCACTTGACCACATAGTGAACCTGATGTTAGTTTACATTTCACATCTTTAGCACTTATCGTGGCCATTGAAACATTTGCGCAGAACGATGGTAGCGGCAGCAAAAGTTTGAATTCTACCGAGTTACAATAAAGCATGGAAGCACGTTTCTTTACATTTTAATGGTTGTTTTGGTGTTTCGGGGATGTTGCGCTTATAATTTTGATTTTCCAAACTGAAATAAACGAAATACATCACTGGCCAGATCCTTGCATAAACAGCAATATTGTGAAGTTGCTCTGTGTCCCAAAGAGAAGGAACATGAATTTAAATTACTAAATCGTGAAGTAACATAATTTTGTTTAGTTTATGTTTGTTGCAATGGGAGTCGTATGTCCACAAGCCAATAAATTCTAAACATAATTTTCAGCTATTCCACCAGTGAATAAATACCAACTGTTGGTGTTTTGGAGTAGGTATGTCCGACAACTTAACTGAATTGACGTATATAATTTTTATAATAAAAAGTTTAAATGTTACGCGTACTGAAAGGAACTGAATAAATTCATGAAAATTTTTAAACTCAAAAACCTAAGAAAAAACTCTGGATAAATAGTTTTAACAAAGAGGAGAATATTACACAGACAGTCTGGTAATGAAAAATTTTCCATTATTTAATTAAGTACAAGTCATCATTGTAAACATTATAAATTATTTATAGTGAGTCCATATCAGAACAAATCTAACCATTGTGTAGTATTACCCAAAGTTTTTTTACAGTATTCAATTTTCGTCATTGCTTTTATCAAATTTTTACACAGTTTCAAAATTTTAATGCCATATTTTTGCATCGCTTTTAACATACGCCCAAATTGGCAATTTTTGTTCATTGTTTTAGGGGTCCTAAACGATAGGAGATAGTGTATTATGTGCGCCACCTCAGCAAATACCCAGCCAAAGTCATCAACACAATATATTTCTGTGTGCTAGGCCATCAGGATGGTGAGTAATTACTCTTCACTTCTTGGCTGAGAGAACACTTTGACACTTAGGATGAACACGCAGTGGCATTGTTTCAACTTGGATTTTACTATGCACTGGCAAATTACGTACACGAAACACCCACTTATATATATGTATGTATATAATGAATATATAATAAAAATTTTTGTCTTTAATTTAAAATATGCAACATTCAAATTTCTAAAGTTGTAACTAACTACTGCGAACACCTTAAAATATTAACGAAAATAAAAATTGAATTTTTTCTTGCATAAAATCAATATTAACTTAGTTTTAAAACACAAAATTTCACAGTCATCATCCGTAACTGCATAACGCTCCCTGATTGATGTGACGTCACTAATCATACACTGGTAGCCAGCCCTGGCACGTTGTACTTGCACAGCAAATAGAAGACAGGAACCTACCATAATGAGGGTATACCTATGAGGCTTTTGATTATGTAATACAGTAAAACTCGCTTAAGACGTTCCCACGAGATACGTTTTCCCAGCTGTCATTTGGTTCGTTTGGTCCCATCATTTTTGTCATAAGAGCAATGGTTACTTTTCCCACATTTTACGTTTTGCCACGTGCCTGATTTCCTGTGTAGTACGGTGAACTTTAGTAAAGAAATTGAATTTTTTTTAAGTTATGTACGCGATTTTCTTTAGTAAACAAACTGGAAGGAAACTGCAAGAAAAATACTGCATTCGTTTACGTTTTTGTACTGTCATCATAGATAACTGATGTGAGATGTAGCGTTCCACAGACGTTAGCGAGCAGGTACTCAGGTTGGCCAACGCATGCGCTTAACACGAAAAAATACAATCCGCCATTGGTGATCACGTGCAAACCCGTAGCAGATTGACCGTGATCGCGTGTAATGCTTGCGCTCACGGTACGATAAATTCAAGGTGACTGCAAGAGAATTGCAGCCGCTAGCACTATCGGTTGTCTGGAACGCTATCGATCGCTGTACCCACGTTGGCAACATTGATCTCTTTACGTGCATTAGTTTGTCTTTGTTTGCGCAAATGATAACTTTAACCTAAACTTTACAAAACATGTTTGAAAATGTTACATTATAAAAAGATGTGATTTAAAGTCATTTCCATTTTAGTGCAGTGTGTTTAGAAGGTTATATAACAGAAATATAATTGAAAAAATTGGCATTTTCGATTAAACAAAAATTGATGATCATGGAGAAGTGTGACTAGTTCGTGGAAACATTTGTTGACCTGAGTAAATAACTTTCAATTCCCTTTCAAATGTGTACTGTAACTGCCTAAATTCACGATAGCATTGCAAGAAAATTGTAAAATGCTGAACAGTGTTAACCAAACGGTAAAAAAAAAATAAGATCTGTTAACATTTCAAGGTGTTCTCTTGAAATGGTATGTGCACGTACCATGAATCTTCTCAAAGCAGTATATTGTATTCCAATATGGGTAACTTAAACTGTACCAAGTTTTATGTGACAAAATATGATAAATGCATTGTTTGCATGGATACTATCACTTCGATTTTATCTGAAGAGAGTTTTTTAAACAACATGTAAACAAAAGCATTAAATAAGGTAAACTTAATGATATTTATGAGATTTCCCTTCATTTACACTTTCCCACTACTTACACTTGTTCGCCCTGTCCCCCTGAAAAGTGTAAATAAGGTGTTTCACTGTACATTAAATTGTCCTTGCGACTCCGAAATAAAATTTAATAAATACTGCACCTACAACGGTAACGACTTAAGTTTTAAAATCAGTTTTCCCATTTAAAATGTTTTCCCAGCTAAGAAGTTTGTGGAGTAAAGTCCCTTCAAAAACGTCTTAACAGGGTTTTACTGTATATAGAATTTTTGTGGATCATAAAATAAAAGGTGTGAAATTTCACATGGAAAAATGTCTTGTATCCTTTAGTCACAATTGAGGTACATGTTATTGTAATATCCGGATTTATCATTAGCTACCAAAGCTAAAAATTAATCTATGGCAAAGTGTTACACTTATGAAAAAATAAATAAAGTTACAATTTTGCTGTATAGGCAGTGAGCATATTGTTTTGACAATGTTCATGATAAATCAACACTACACTACGTAATAATGAAACATGCTGCTGACAGATGTTGTTAAATATTGTTTTTTGTTAAATATTATTCTGTAGTTAAAAATATATGGTAATGTCTCGATTTAGCGTACTCTAGAATAACGAAAACTGTGATTTAGTGAAATGTTTTTAGGAGACAAAAATGTATACAAACATATACATACATTTATGAAAAAATAAACTAACATTGATAAAACTGAACATAAATAGTACTGTAAATACATTAAACCATCAGAAGAGAAACAATAATAGTTAAAAACTCACTGAAAAATCTGGCCATAAGAAGTGATGTTGAGTGTGCACAGCTAAGCGAGTGACACTGGGTTACAAAAGTGTGCACCTAGATCCTTCCTCATGACTAGGGAGCACCATGAACTGGTGGCTGAATGAGTATCTAGGTACAAAGTCTACACAGCGCAGCAGTGGACAACACGGAAACTAATTCACAGATAATGTCAATGTGCCACTGTACAGTTTCCTCTACCAATTGATTCTATTACCAGTAGAATGCACTGGCGTACAACGTATTTATTTTTCACTGTGTCTCGTGATAAAACTAGAGTACCTATCAAAAACATGTTATATTACTACGCAGACTTTTTAGAATACACTTACCACCTTGAAAGGTAAATAATGTGTATCTCCGATGCTATAAAACTGATAAGAGTGCAGAGACAGAAAGATGGAAGGCAAGGCAGTGTTAGTCATCACTTCTGACATGTTATTGGTGTTCATGCAGTCTGACTCACCAGACACATGTTCCACCTTGTGTCCCAGTGGAAGTTTTGAAAGATTTTTAATACATATTTAATTAATGGGAATACAACCTCATGCTATAGTGGAACTGACTGTGTTTAACAGACTAGGAGCAGATGTTAAGTGCCTATAATGAGTTGCTATCTAATATAAATAATATCATCTAAATTAAAACCAAGATAATGAATTGTACACGAGATAGCAAACAGAATGTTAGTGTTTGTTTGGAAGGTGAAAGATTGGCTCATGTAAATTAGTTAAAATATTTGGGAAGCATTGTTTTATCAAATGGGAAGATGTGAGAAGGATGTCTGTTTTCAAGTAGTCAAATACCCCAGGCAAATGAAGCTTTCAGCAAGAAGAGAAGCCTACTGACTTCCAAGACCGTGTCGCTAGCAGTGAGAATGCATTTCATTAAAAGCTTTCTTGGGAGCATTGCAACCTATGGTTTAGAAACCTGGACTCTGTTGAAATCGGAAAAGAAAAGATAACTACGTTCTAAATGTGGTGCTGGTGGTGAATGCTAAGGATACCTTGGAAATGCATGATAACAATGAAGTTCTGAAGAAACCAGAAGAAACCCCCAGCTTGGGAGAAATAATCACAAAAATAAGAAACCGTTAACCCTTTAATTGGCAAACATATTATTAGCAACACAAAAATTATAAACTGTTTTATATTGGCACATATTTGACCAAAGAAGTGTGTAAATAGGGTACTTTGATTATTTCCTAATTTAAAAATTAAGTTTTTTTAATGTATCACATATGATACATTGTCAAAGGTCCTATTAAAAATAAAAGAATGATTTTATGCCTAAAAAGATATATTTTATAGTTAAAATGGCCAATATTAAGTATTACACACAAAGTAGACATTAAAACAATATATGACAAGTTCCAGTATCA